>VUQG01045130.1:0-16968 GCA_015106755.1 Etia nguti | reverse complement strand
AGGAAAGCAGAAGAACATCACATCAAGAAGGCCCTGAGTAAATGTGGTTATCCCAGCTGGACTTTTGTCAAAGCTGGGAAGGCGCCAAATGAAAGCTCCAGTCGATCCAGGAGAGAAGGACAACCGCTGCTTAAGCGAAAACCTGTAGTGATCCCGTATGTGTCAGGAGTATCGGAGCAGTTGAGATGCATTTTTTCTAAACACTGTGTCTCTGTGGCTTTTAAACCCCAAAACACGCTGCTGGTCACATGCCTGGTTTCAGTCATTATGCAAATGTACTGTTTATAAGATTGGGGAAACCTGCAGTCAGCTGAGACTGAAGAAGTCACTTGGATGAGTGACGAAACGTTTCTCCCACTGAAAACGCTACGTCCAGAGGAACAGAATCAACTTTTTGGGGATTTACTTACCTGGATGATTGAGAATGCATCAAGAAGAAGGAAGAGATCTGTATCAGGGTTTGGTTGACATGAATTTCACTACAGCAATCAGTGCAGCAACACAGAGCAATGCAGAGGATGCATCGACTGAGTCTTTACAGGAAAAGAGAAGAAAGAAGGTTTTGATGAGCTGAAGTGAAACATAAAAATGATTAAAATGATTTGCATTCTTGTTCTCTATATGTGAAACAAACAAACAGTTTTACATGCAGCTGTGCATGCGCCGGCAATCAAAAGCATCCATCTGATCATCTGTTTTATAAAAACATTTTTTGTGGAAATCTTAAATAAACCAAGACAGGCACAAGCAGGTTGACTTTGTGAATTTTATTTACCTTTAAAAATATGTCAATCAGCAGTACAGTGAGAATGACAGCAGTCTGTATATTTTTAGACTGACACACTGTAAGCCTAAAAAAATTATCTGTCACATCAGGGAATACCACTTGTTATCTTTATATGTGCAAAGGTAACTCATATCAACAACAGATGGTATACCTGCAAGACTGCATGGTGACAATATGGAGCGTTTTTTTATTTTTTATCAGTAAGTAAAACAGAAGCTTAAAATTCCCCTTTACACTTTTTGATAAGCGGTGCAATGTTTGCAGACAAAAAACATTAAAACATTATTAAAACAATACTTGACCAGCACCAGGGTGGTCTTACATTACTAAGATGACAAATATTCCTGGTCTGAGTAACTGAGTAATTTTATGTGTTGGTTTTTTAACAATACAAGTGGTGATAAATTGAGGTCAACAGGTTTACAGTGAACAAACAGAGACCTTTAGCTGCCATTTTCTGCAATTTCAGGTGGAAATGTGTTGAAATTTATAAAGGCACAGTACAGTTTTCATTGTAGCTGTTTATATTAGTATCGATTTCAATAATAAAAGCAGTTTAATCCAAGGTATTGATGAGAAAGGTTCATATTAGTCACTCCTGCTCATTTTCACAGTTCTCATTTCAAGTAACTAAATGTTTAAATATCTAACAAAACACGACTTTTTATAAACAGCACCATTTTCCTTGTATCAAAAAAAACAAAAATAAATAAACAGCACAAAGTACTGAAATAAAAAAATGCAACATTTTGGCACAAAGAAAGACACTCCTCAGGAGGTGTCTGCTTTGTGTCACTGAGTGTCCCTTCATTTGATTGACAATAATCCACTTCTAAAAAAAAAAAAAAAAGACACACATTGTAGCATCACTGTGTTAAAACACTGTGTCAAAACAAATAGACAGTTTTATGAATTAGAAAGGAAGTAGAAAAGTGTAAGGAAGATCCAAAGGTAAGTTGGAAGAATTGAAATGTGAAAATATGAATAAAAGAGAAATCAGCAACTTTCCGAGTGCAGTTTGACAGTATAAAGACTGACTTACTCCTGACTGTTTCTTGTTTCAGTTATCATTCATCACGAGCTCTCTGTGTGATAGACAAAAGATTTAACAACAGTTAAATATGCTGTAACATCAGCTGAAACAAAAGAAAAAAACAGCAACGCGACGAGTACCTGCTCTCAATTTCTTTTTATACCCAGCAAAGATGAGTGCAGTAACACAGAGCACCAATAACACAACAGAGGACAGAATGACTGACATCCTGATTCCTTTGAGAAAAACAGGAGAAAGAAGGATATAATAATGTGAACAACTATCAAATGACAAAAACATTTGAACATAAAAACTGGCTTTAAAAAACGCAAATGTTAACACACCTAAATTTCTGGGATTAGATCCTGACTTCTTATCCAAACCTGGAAAAAGAAACACAAACATTAGTGCAGGAGCCATAACTAAATGTCTTGGATTTTGATGATCACTGGGTTTTTATTTGTTTGGTTGTTATGGTGATGTGTAACCGGAGTCACGTGGGTGCTAGCGGTAACATTAAGAGGGCGTTGTCAGTCTGTCATTCTCTGGTTTTGATTTTGACAGAGAGGACGGCTGGGTAGCCGTAGTTTTTGTTGACCACTGCACAACGAGTTTCCCCTTGTTGCATTAGACCCTGTGATGTTTAAGAGTCTGAATCAGGAGCCGATCACATTACTCTGTAAACTCTCAAAGCACTTTAATAAACAAGCAAGCAATTCCACCTCTCGCATTATTGCGTAAAGTTGACAGCGTGTCAGGCAAATAGGCAGGCTCCATCCCCGGCCTCTAGCGACTGTGGAAGTCGCCACACTTCAGCACAGGTGGGACCTTTCAGCCTAAAATCTGATCCAGGAACCACGAATATTCACAGCGAGTGCTCATATAAAAATAATGTTAAATAAAGCAAATGAATGAAATGCTGGTAGTCCTGCGACACGCTGGTGACCCGCTCAGGTGTGTCCCACCTCTGGGAGAGGCTCCACCCCGCACGACCCCGAATACGATGAGTGGAAGAAAACTAATGGATGGAAATGAAATAATATTTAGGAAACCCTTTTAGTTTGAAATGTCTGTCATGAATGACATGTATGTATTTACTGATCAGTTTCAATAACTGCCTGTATTGATGACGTGTTCCTGCAGGCGGAGATGAGAGCGGCGGTGTTCCTGGCAATGGAGGAGCAGGACAAACTGGAGGTGAGTGATTCACACAGAAGTTCCAGTCACAGTGTTGATCAGTCAGTGCCGTCCATCATTGTCCAAGATAAGGACAATGCCGGACAATACCTCCCACTCACTCTGTGACGTGCTGGCCAGTCACAGCGAGAGAGTGAGATTACACGTAATGCAGCGCTGAACAACTCCTCCATCTAATGCACAGCACACACTGAAATATCTACACATAACAAGGGCAATGTTAACCATATATATTTAATTTGTGTAGCATACTGGAATATTTATAATTAGAGCTATTTTGCTATATTTTTAACTTTGGTCAGTTCCTGTTTTTAGTGTCTTGGAGCGACTGTGACCACTCTGAGCTCTCGCTGATGTTTCTCCTCAGAATAAAAGTCCGCTGGTCAACAAGAGCCTGAAGAAATGTCTCAACACCAAAGACGGTGAGTTCCTCAACTTCCTCTTCCTGCCTGTAGCCGGTTGCACTGAGCAGGAACATTTCGTGAGCAGGTTAGCAGCGATGAAGGTCAGACTGCTTCGTGCTTGCTTCATGTGGCTGTTATTTTACAGTTTTACTAAATTCAGTCCAACAGAAAGAATCGTCAGTGAGTGAGTTCAGAAAGGTTTAAATCATTTCAAACATGCTGTAAAGAATCTCTCACTGATCCAGCAGCTTTCACTAAGAGTGAAACCGCCTGCTGAGCATTGCGGCGCAGCATCGCGGCGCAGCATCCGCAGGTACACAACGCGTTTCCTTTTTATCCTGATGTCATCAATCAGCTTCCAGACATCTGATCGGTCAGCTGGCAGTGCTATTACAAACATAACCTGTTCTGAAGCAGGCCAGCCTGCAGCTCCTGTAACCATGGCAAAGAGTAGGACCTGTGACAGCAAAGGTTAAGCCTGCAATGACCTCGGTCAGCAGGCGTTGCAGCTCCTGTGTGCCCCACAGGGGGGGCGCTGTTGCTCCAGCTGTCAGCTGGTCTCCTCAGAGTTGACGAGCAGGAGTTCACCTGGATTTCAGGTGTTCAGTGTGACGTTTTACATGGTGTCAATATTTTTATAAGCTGTGCTCCATCAGCAGGAATCCACCAATCAGAGCTCACTCTGACGCACACGCTGAGACTCTGGGTCACTCCTGCATTATCTGACTTCCTGTTGGTGTGTGATTTTCTGTCCTTTATTCAGCCGCGATGACAACGATGATGATGAAGATCAGAGCGTTGATGTCTGCGGCCGTCTAGGGCATCACACAAACTTCACAAACACACAGCAGCAGGACGCCCCACACACACACACACACACACACTGGTAACACGAAAAACAGGACAGGTAAGACAGGTAGGAGTGACTGATGGGTGATAAGGATTGAATCAGCATCAGATGATCTCAGCTGCTGAGAGAGAAAAAAGTTTTCCTTCTGATGCATCGTGATAATGATGGTGATGGTGATGATGATGTCGTGGCCCTGCAGGTCGTCTGGTGGCGAGTCTGATCGTGGACTTCCTGCAGGTCTTTAACCTGGACTTCAGCCTCGCTGTCTTCCAGCCAGAGATCAACTCTGTGAGTACCAGAAGCTCCTCCTCCACCTCTTTCTCCTCCTCCTCCTTCTCCTCCTCCTCTTCATCCCCTCTGACTCCTCATGCTGCGTTCAGGTGTCGTAAAGCTGTGAAGAAACTGTAGCTGTATTTTCTGTTTGAGTGTTTGAGCTGTGAGAGCTCACGGCACAGCAGGTATCGGTAGAGGATCGATAATAATACTGATTCCAGTGTATCGATAAGTCAGAGGCGTGATTATCACGGCCTGTGCCTGGAAATAAAATGTGAGCGATGATGTGTGAATAACGAGGGACCGAAGCGGCTCCTGAACGCTGTGTTCGACACTTGAAGCTCAGCGCTGCACAGCGAGCGGTTTCCTCCTCCTCCTGCAGCTGAGGACTCGCTGAGGCACGCTCGCGACCGCAGACTGACTCAGTTTTCCTTCTCGTGGTTTGTGGGTGTGAAGCTTAGATCACTGGCTGGCTTCACCCCTGCTCTGTGACAGTTTCTGTTCTCTGTTTGGTTACAAACTCTGGAAAGCTCAGAAACCCTCAAGGACGATCCGATTCTCCCACGCTACACCAAACAGCTCGGCCCGAGCAGAGGAGCGTCCCGCTGCGCCTCCACCTCTGCACCCCCACCTCTGCGCCCCCTCATATAACCATACAGCAGAGGTGGTTCAAGGATCAGAACAGCTGGGGCCAGATGTGCAGTGGGCCATCAGTCACAGTAATGGCTGTCAGATCAGACACCAGCTGTGAGTCAGAGGGGAGCTAATGATGATGATTTTACTGTTAGGCTGAGAGTAAGTTCTGTTAAGCCTGACTTTACTCAGGAGGAGCTGTTGTTTTCAGAACACTTGACCTCTGACCTCTGAGGTCACTGAGATTTGAACTTCTCTGAGATTTTTAGTAGATACACCGATGGTGTCGATTTAAGGCTCATTCTCAAGTTGTCGCAGTTCAGACTTGAACCTGAACGCTGTCAGCGAGTAAGAGTGCCGATGGCTCACTGATGAGAGTGAACGGACTGCAAATTATTTCTGCTGACAAATGCAGCACGACCTTCATGTGACGGCTATAGGTCTACGCAACGTTTAAATAAAGTTTTGTCTGCATGGTTTTCTTTAACCAAAGAGGCCAGTATCAGCCAGTGAAGGATGTTTCTGCTGTTGCTGAACGTCAGACCTGTAACAGCTGGACAATCACAGGATGACGAGACGAAGACAGAGTGTTTTTGTTTAGTTTTTTTGATAAAGCTTTATTTGTTTCCTGCTGCTGTGTCTGTGCAGCCGAGCTGCCTGGATGGGCGGGATCAGGTCTGCAGGGAGCTCGGCCTCTCCGACTCAGACCTGAACAGGATGTCTCCGCTGCTGCTGGAGCTCGTCAGGAGGGGGCGCCACTGGGACAAAGCGGCCTCCTTGGCTGAGGTGAGACAACCTCCTGAGGATCATGATGGTCAGTGAAGTGATGAAGAGGTACTGATGGACTGTGTGTGCGTGTTTGTGCGTGTGTGTGCGTGTGTTTGTGACAGCAGAGAGACCGAGGAGGGAGCATTCCCAAGGTGAGCATAATTCTCCTTCACTGTGTGTGTGTGTGTGTGTGTGTCTGTCTATGGGTGTTTCTGGGTCATGATGTCAGTAGATGGAGGGTTTTGGTTTCCTGTTGATCTCAGGGTGTCCTAGTTTCTGCTCAAAACTCAGCAGCACATGCAACCAGCCCACAGTATTGATACTGCAGTACTGCTACTGCTACTAATACTGTTAGTACTCATAGTAACATGCGTGATGTCTTCTGCTCAGCTCCTGGACTCTGCCACAGCAGCTTTGCATGATCCACAGTTCAGAATAATTCTTCTTTATCTGAAGCTCCACCGCCTCTGTCTAAGTAGGCTGTATTAGCTCCTCCCCCTTTAAAGCTCCTTCAGTTTTCTCCGCAGGAAGACGGTTTCAGCTTTGTAAATTTTTGTGTAGTTTCAAGACTTTTGGACTTCTAATCGTTTAAAGACTAAAACAGTCTGCGGGTGACAGAGAAGCTAACCAATCACATTGGTGGTTACATGCAGGTAAACAGTGGGGATTATTTGAAGCAGAAGGTAGGCAGGGCGTCACCCCTGACAGTCAGACATGAAGAACAATACAGAAGATCAGAGCGACTCTGAGAACTGAAGTGGAACAAAATGTAAAATTAAACCACACACATGTTTGATACCTCTGAGAGAAATGGCTCAGCTGACATGAACATGAGAATCTGACTTAAAATTATTCCTAAAAACTCACTTCCTCACTTCTGACGCCACAGACAGATGAGTCAGGAGGAGCGTGGGGAGGAGGCTGGACTCCACGCTGTTTCTGGAGCTCGATTGGTCGGTTGGTCAACCCGTCCTCCTTTTAGGTGCATTTATGCGTTTTCAGTGTGACGGCGTCCATTCGAGTAACAGAAGTAAAACAACTCTTCTTGCTTGGTCAGAAAGTGGGCGTGGTCTCTGAACGTTTTTCCATCTGTGGCGTCACTCAGAGGCCAACCTGAATGTGAGATTGTGTGTGTGTATGTGTATTAGGCATGTGTTTTGTGTATGTGTGTGTTTTGTGTGTGTGTGTGTTTGCTTGCACTGGTTTGGTTTAGTCTGTGGTTTGTTTTCTGTGAGCTGCAGCCTAATCTCAGCCAATATCTTGCTTCAGCTCTTTGACAACTGAGAACCCTCAGAGAGGTCAGCGTGAGGTCACAGGTTCATACGTGTCACACCTGATCCTTATCAGCAAATAAACTACTTCCTTCCTTCCTTCCTCCTCGTTGTAGGAGCTGACTCAGAAACAGATCACAAACGCCAGGAAGAAGTTTGACTTCTACGACAAGGTGAGCCCCACGCTGTACCTGTTTGTGATGTCATCAGCCACTAGCCAGTCACAGGCTGCAAGTGTTGATCTTTTGTCTTTGACCGGCAGGACCACAGCGGCTCAGTGCTGAGAGAAAATCTGAAAAACATCTTCACTGATTTGTTCCCCGCTGTGAACAGGTAGGTTTTACTTCCTGTTTCAGATGTTGCTTAGGGACACGGAAAGAGTTTGAGGATGATGACGATAATGATCAAGGTTAATCTATTTGTGTGACCTGCAGGAACATGTTGGAGAGGTTTGTCACTGATGAGCTCAGAGCCTCAGAAAAAGACTTTTCTACAAGTAAGAAAACAATTTTAAACCAATCACACTGATCAGAAACTCTGATTGGCGCTCTGACTGATCTGTGTCTAATTGATCTGGTTGATTTGATCGATCCGTCCACAGCAATAGACTTCCAGCAGTTCCTCGGGGTGTATCGGCAGTTCTTCTCTCAGTGCAGGAGTGTGGTGAGACTCAGCTTTTGGTTTCTGATCACATTTTATGAATTAATGTGAAACATTTAGAGTATATATCTGAGAAAAGCTCTTCAGAGACTCCCAAGTCTCACGAGGTGTCATCTTTGTTCAGGTGCATCAGGACTCTGATATGGGTGTGGCTCATAGCCAGTTACCTGAGCAGAAAGTCAGCCCTCCACCTCTCAGTAAGGTACGTCTGCTCTGTCATCTGACCGGTCAAAGGTCATTCCGCTTTAATAATAATAATGTATACTTTATTGATCCCCGTGGGGAAATTCCTCTCTGCATTTAACCCATTCACTCAGTGAAGCAGTGGGCTGCCATTGGGCGCCCGGGGAGCAGCGTGTAGGGACGGTACGTTGCTCAGGGGTACCTCAAGGTAGCCGTTCAGGGGAATCGAACCCCTGACCTTCCGATCACGGGGCCAACACTTTACCTACTGAGCTATCCCTGCCCCTACATCAGCTCCCTGTGTTTAAAGGTGATGACATCACAGAGTTTCTGTGTTTGTGTTTTTTCCCCAAACGCGACGGCCTTGAGGTGGCAGTTGTTGTAATTTGGTGCTAGCTAAATAAAATTAAATTGAGTTGAATAAGAAAAGCAAGAATATTCAAAACATACATGTAAACAGTTCACTAAAGGTCAGGGTGGAGCAGACTTTAGCACGTGTACACGATAAAATGAACACCATGGAGTAAATATTTTACAAAACAGAATCAGAAAATTTAATTTGTGCTCTAACGCAGTTACCGCTGCTGTTACCACTGAAGATGCTGATGTTAGCCTGTTAGCTCTGAAGATGCTGATGTTAGCCTGTTAGCTCTGAAGATGCTGATGTTAGCCTGTTAGCGCTGAAGATGCTGATGTTAGCCTGTTAGCTCAGTTGGCAGCTGCACGGAGTTGATGCTAGCACTGATGTTAGCTTGTTAATTGTCATGTAGTGTAGATGTTGGCCTGTTAGCTCTGCTGATGAGCATTTAGCTGTAATGTTAACCTGTTACCTGATAGCCACGTAAGAGCTGATATTAGCACTGATGTTAGCCTTTTAGTTGTTAGCTCTACTAATAACCATTTAGCTGTAATGGTATTCTGATAGCAATGTCGAGCTGATATAACTTGTTAGCTGATAGCCATGTAGCACTGATGTTAGCCTGATAGCTGCTGTCCTGTCCTGCACAGATCCCCAGGTTTAAAGGCCTCAGAGGACAGAGTCAGACAGCAGCCCAGGTAACACAATGAGGAGCAGAGGAGAGACTCACCTTGTGCTAATGCTAACCATCACCATAAACAGCAGCTCTTCTGACTAACGCTCCTCTCTGGCCTACTGTGTCACAGCTCAGAAACAGGAAGCTAATCTCACCTGTTCATCTCATCAGCTATAATGATCACAGCTCTTCTGGTTAAGGTCTAAAATGAAAGGCTCTAACTTTCTTTTAACATTCAAACATCCCCAGCTTTCCAGAGCAGTTTTGCATGATTCATAGTTCAGAATAATCACTTATCTGATTATGGGCAAATACGTTTTAGCTCCTTTCCCTCACTGCTGTACTTCTCCTGATTGGCAGACTTCAGGAAGCCTGCTGAGGGGCAGAAGTCTAAGCTTCTGAGCTATAGCATCCGAATTCACCGGACACTACCACTGCCACCATAAACCTAATTTATTCTGTGTTTATGTGATAGAAGGGTTTCTTCCTGTTCCCATCTTTCAGAATAAAAGCTGCAAAGGAGTTTACAGAAATGAAGTAAAGTCACATCTTTAGTTTTACTGGTTAAATAGATTTGTTTATTTCTGAATGAAGACATGAACATTTTTCTAACTTGTAGTGCTGCCTCTTTTAAAGCTTTTATTGTGAAACATACAGGAAGTTCTGGGTGCTGAACATCAGCTTTCATTTGAGAACTGCAGCTGATTATGATATAATCCATTTTTTCTGCTTTGAAACATAAACACTGTGACGTGGTTACGGCAGCGTTAATCGGCCTCCACATCTTCCTCTTTACCTGTCTTCATCACCTGCTCACCTCCAGTCTGAGGTGCACGGTGTGACCTGAACTTGTCGTGTCGCTGCTCAGGACTCGGAGCGCTCTCTGAGTAAAGGAGACTTCCAGCAGAAGGAGGAGACCTCCGCCGACAAGAGAGAGCGCTTGGACATGGACCTAGAGGGGGAGGAAGACCTCGATGAAGGAGATTCTTTCTTTGACGACCCGCTGCCCAAACCGCAGAAGACCTACGGCTGGTGAGCTTGGCTGACCTTTGACCTCTGAGTCAGTGTGAGTTCGTGGGTCAAACCTATTTCCTTTAAGCTTCAAACCACAGCAGTCGTCCTTCCCTCTCACGTTTACCCTCCCCTCCAAAATAAAAGGAACATTTCTAGAAAATATTTGTTGAATCCAAAAAAAGAAAAATTATTTTATGATTTTTCTTTCCTACAAATTGCTTCAATAAAATAAATGTTGCAAACAATCTGAATATTTTGATAAATGAAAACATGTTATAATAAAAAACACAATTTTCTGCATTTAAAATAAAATTGCTCCAGCTTTCTCTCTTTCGTCTCACACCTGAACTTTACCTGTCTGTGCTGCCCACACCTGTGCTGTGTCTGAACGTGCTCCCTGTCCTTCCTCTCCTCCTTCTCCTCCTCCTCCTCCTCCTGCGGTAGTGCCATCCCCGTATTGGAGGAGACTCTCTCTGGCTCCGTCGTGTCCTCCATGAGACAAGGCAAAAGTCTGAGCGAGTGAGTGTGCACACCCTGTTCCGCCCAATCAGAGGAGCTGTACGTTCCTTATTTAAAGAACTTTATTGAAACAGACGCTCTGAGACCAACAAAGACACGCTTCACTTCACTACAGACTGCATAAACAATTGTTGTTGTTATTATTATTTATAATTTATTATTATTTTTTTCTTAATGAGCAGATTTTCACTGAAGTGTCTCTGTGCTCCGGACTGTTTCACTGACCAGCTGATGAATGCAAATATTCAGATTAATTCAGGATGATGATGATTGGCTGCAGAGTTCCTCCATACTGGTACAGATCCTGTGTTTCTAACAGCTTGTCAGGTGGCGTTCAGAGCTGTGTGGGCTCTATGTGGGTGACCTCCTGTAGAGCGTGACGCAGCTCTTAGCTCAGCATTTGTAATGAAAGTGGAGCAGCCGGAGTCGGGGCAGCACCTGAAACCCTGTCAGTCTGATCGAACAGTTTTTAGATCAGTGATCGATCAGCAGTGAGTGGATGTTATTGATCTCCCTGCTCCCTGTGTGTGTGACGGGCTCTGCACGCTTCTGCCCGTTAATAGCAGGGGGCATCAAACCCAGAGAGGGACACAGAGATACGGGAATGACACTCGTGTTAGCGCCGCCTGACAGAGCGACCACAGAAACGCCTGCCGAGGATCTCCCAGCATGCCCTGCTGTTACCTGTGTGTTGAGGAAGGTGAACTCGGGGCTGCTTGCCCGTCCGCCTCACTAAGCGTGAGTTAAATCGGCATCCGTTTTGGCGCCAGTCCTGTGGGCTCAGCTGTACTCGGCTCAGATTATAGTTTGCCGGCAGCGATGTGAAACTTTAATGACATTTGTGGAGAAAGTGGGTCGCAGAGCAGCTCCAAGCTTCTCCTCCTCCTCGTCCGCTCAGCGTGCCGGCGACTCTGAGCACGTATAACGGTTTTCACGGCTGATTACATCCTCCTCACTGGAAGCTCAGACTTTGATGTTCACTGACACCTTTCTTTCCTTCCTTCTTTTCCTCCTCTTCCTCTCTCTCCCGGCTGCAGCCTGTCTTGTGCTGGCTGCTGACTCAGAGGGCGAGCGAGACGAGCCTCTCTCTGATCCCTCTGAGGTCAGGTGAGCTGCAGGTGCACCTCTCTTCTTGTGATTGGTCACTGATGAATCCTTCCAGGTGAAGCAGGTCAGCATCAAACCTCTCGGCTATTCTGTCTGCTCTGACATTTTGGTTCCTCTCGTGAAACACGTCGGTGTTTTGATAAACCGTTTTTATATTCCTGGAACTGTGTGATGTCATAGAAAGGGGATGTCCTTATATAGTCAAATGATTTATAGCTCATAGGCATCACTAATAAGTTAGCTTTGAGTTTCAGGATGACTTTAGGAATCATAAAAACATAAACTGATTAAACACCACGTTTTCTGGATTTTTATTTTGCCTTGAAGCTGTTGCTGGCTTCTCTTTGTCATAAATCAAGCACACCCCTTTCAGTTTTCAGTCAGACTCTCGCTGACGTAACGAGAGTGTTTGATCTGTGCAGAAAATGTAAAATCTACGAAAGGTTTCCGAGTGTTCATATTACGAACCCTCGGGTTTATCTCCTGACCCATTGGAGGGCCATGCCCCACAGCATGGGAACCAGCAGTCTGAACTGTGCAGCTGTAGGCGGAGCTGATCAGCTGCTTTACAGCCCTCCTCTTCTCACGCGGTTTCTGGTCCATGTTGAATCTGCTGTTTGATGCTGTCTGCTCTGGTTGGGTGGGAGAGGAGAGGTCTGATCTGGGGTGGAGTGGGGGGTGTCTGATTAATTTGACTTGCTGGACTGTCTGTCTGAGTATCAGATTCCAGTCTGTGTCTTGATGTTTGAGCTCTGTCAGGGTCTTCAGTCTGTGCTGTTTCCTCTCCACAGGAAGGGGGAGGTGTCCGAATCCAGAGGGAGTCCAGCAGCGTTGCTGTCTGAGGCTCAGAGACTGGCATCAGGAGGAGGAGGAGAAGGACAAAGCAGTGTGTCAGAGCCAAACCTGAGCAGGAACGGTCAGTTTGATTTTTTTCTGAGTGAGTTTGGGTTTAGTTTGTTTCTGTGAGGTCACCTGAGGTCATCTTCAACGAACTGATTGTAATCCTGAACATGGCCGTTCTCTATGGACTTCAACTGGTATGGTTGTGTGGTCGGATGGTTGTGTGGTCTGGTGATGTGGAACTTCCTGTTTGCTCTAGAGCAGTCTCAGTGAAGCCGTCAGTGCTGACAGATAAAATGGGACTCGTGGTTTCTCTGCAGGAGCGTCTCAGGACAAAGACAGAGGCTTCAGGGCTCCAAGTGACAGAAGTGGATCTCTGCACTTGGGTAGGATTCAGCACTGACACCCACCAGGTTCAGATCACAAAACACAGAGTACATGAGCAGAAACGTATGTAAACATATGTAAAACATGTTAACAATATATGACCGAACAAATACCTGAACAAGGTCAAAACTCACCTGGAATCTCAATAAACAAGTATAAATATAACTACAAATATCAACTAATAAGATAAACATAGTCATTGTGTACTCGTTTAACCAATCGGATGCTGCGATCAGTCAGATGATCAGAATAATCCTTCTTTATCTGATACTCTGTCTGAAACTAACTGCTTTAGCTCCTCCCCCTTCACATAATGCTTTTCTGATAGCTGCCCCCCCCTTTCTGTGGCATCATAGATATGCAAGATTAAAAAAACGATAAATTAATAAAGTTCAGGTGAGCCTGAGCTAGCACACCTTTAGCTGATACTGACAAACTCCTTGTTTACACAAGCGTCCGCCACAGGAACAGGAAGTGAGCAGCAGCACGTACAGCTAGCTGTACGTTCTTCCTGCTCGATGACAGAAACATAACTAAAACACAAACAAACAAACAAACAGGTCCTCAAACACTCTGACTCTGAGCTGGATGATTAACGAGGTTTTCACTTTCTTCCCTCAGATGACGAGGTCGAGTACGACGACGACTTCAACAGGTATGTACCTGTGTGTGAGTTTCTCTCTCTCACACTCACACACTCACTCTTTAGCCCTTATGTAACCAGTCTCATTTACTGTTTTTATTCACGTCCTGTTTTAACCTCAAGGATTCAGAGGGTCTGATGTTCCTGTGATATCTGTGAACTCACGCTTCGAAGGTGCTGCTGGATCTGCACCACGCATCGTCATCATCATCATTATCATTATTATTACGTCAGAGCATGTTTCCACAGTACTGCACTTTATTTGATCTTTCACTGGGAAACCCAGCCTGCTCCAGATGTCTGATGAAAGTTCAGCCCTGAACACAGCTAACGACAGTCATAGCACCCTCAAGTGCCAAAAGGATGTTATGTTTCCCAAAAGCATGTTAGACCAGAGTTTAGACATTGACAGGAGAAGTAGTTTGTGGTTTTTCTTGCGTTGTGTCCACTGATGTGGATGATGGATTAAATCAGTGTTTAACATCACAGCTGTGATTTTAACGCTGCAACGTTTTCGCTGCTCTCAGATTTCAGGGATTTTTAAATGTTTCTGCACGAAATAGTTGAAACCGTCCACATCTGTACAGCAGCTGTTCAGATTCAGCTTGAAGAAACAGAGGACAGATGTGTTGCTGACCGCAGTGCAACAGAGCCACTGTCATGTTTTGCATTAAAGTGATACCTCTCCTGCGGTCTTTGAAACCACCTCAGGCTGGGCAGGTGGAGGTTCATCTCACTCTTCTTCTTCTGTTTGTTTAGTCACCGCTCTGACCTCTCCAAGAGCGAGCTGAGCATCGGCGAGGAGATCGAGGAGGTTTCCATTGAGGGCCCCGACCACAGCGACAGGGTGAGACCACGCCACTGCAGCTCCAAATGCAGCTCCAGTCGCAGCCTCAGGCTCATTTCTGTCTCTGTCCACAGGTGGATGAATCCACGCAGGACGTCAGCGTCTCTCAGCTCAGTCACAGTCATGGAGCCGACTACATGGAGGACGTGGGCTGAGCCTCCCATCATCCACCTCTTCTTTGTATTCTGATATTTAAGCATGTACAGTCTCAGTGAAGAATAAACTCTGTGTTCATAAATCAATAGATCCTCCCTGGGTTTTACTGTGTGTGTGTGTGTGTCTGTGTGTGAGTGTGTTTGTTTCTGTGTGTGTGTGTTTATGGGGGGAATAAAACAGAGATAAGTAAAAAGCAGAAACTGAGTCTGAAGGTTGATTTTGATCCCCTGGCTGACCTCAGACGACCTGAGCAGGTATGTCTGTTCTTATTTTGAAGCTCCGGCTCGACTGCTTCTCGTTTCTCAGTGAAAATGAAGCAGGGTGAGAGGTTCTCGGTGCTCAGGGCTGATTTTGTTGCTCAGAGGCATTGCGGCCTTTAAAACTCCTCGGGTTCATTTTAAAGACGAAACAAAGAAATGTTTTCCTGTTTCACGCTCTGTGGTGGGGAGAAGCTTGCCGCTTGTTTCAGAGTTTAGCTCAGGCTCCTCTGGGGAACTCTGAGTTATTAAAGCTGTCAATGATCATAGTTTCTCTCTTATTTACTTTTTTTCACTTTATTGACAGTACTGATATCTAGAACATAAAGATCAGATCAGTTTGACCTTTTTTATAATAATATATGAATTATTGTCATGTTTAATTTGAAATCCTGCTTCAGAGCTGTCCCTCATCCTAATAACTAGCTGTTCCACCCTTGGACTGAGTTGTTTGTGATAACTTCAGTGAGTGTTTCACATTGCTGTGGACGAATTTTGGCCCACTTGTCTTTGTGGGATTGTTTAAACTCATTCTCACATTTCCAGCATGAACAACCTGATAAGGTCACAACAAAGCCTCTCGGTCTGATTTAAGTTCAGGGCAGGAGTTGATAGCGGCCATCAGAACCATGAATTCTGCTCTGTACCAGAAAATAGTAGAAAGCAGAATTCGTGGTTTGTCCTGAAGCTGCAAAGCAGCCCAAACCATCACACTACCACCATGTTTGACGGTTCCTGCGATGTCCACTTTATGAAATACTGTTGGTTTGATGCAGATGTAACAGGACTCAAATGCTCCACAAAGTTCAGCTTTTGTCTCGTCAGTCCACAGAATATTTCCCAGAAGTCTCGGGGATCATCCAATTTCAATTCAGTTTTATTTATACAGCACCAAATCACAACAACAGTCGCCTCACGGCACTTTATATTGTAAGGTAGACCCTTCAATAATACATACAGAGAAAACTCCAACAATCGTATGACCCCCTATGAGTAAGCACTTTGGCAACAGTGGGAAGTGAAAAACTGCCTTTTACCAGGAAGAAACATCCAGCAGAACCAGGCTCAGGGAGGGGCGGCCATCTGCTGCGACCGGTTGAGGTGAGGGGAGGAAGACAGGATAAAAGATGTGCTGTGGAAGAGAGCCAGAGATTAATAAGAACTAATGATTAAATGCAGAGAGGTATATTAACACATAGTGACTGAAGAAGTAATGCATTATGGGAATCCCCCAGCAGCCTACACCTATTGCAGCATAACTAAGGGAGGATTCAGGGTAACCTGATCCAGCCCTTAGTATATGCTTTAGAAAAAAGGAAAGTTTGAAGCCTAATCTTAAAAGTAGAGATAGTGTCTGTCTCCTGAATCCAAACTGGAAGCTGGCTCCACAGAAGAGGGGCCTGAAAACTGAAGGCTCTGCCTCACATTCTACTTTCAAATACTCTAGGAACAACAAGTATTCTACAAGTAATGAATGCATGAGCAAGTTTTTCAGCGTCACTCTGAGACAGGATATTTCTAATTTTAGAGATATTGTAGAAATGGAAGAAAGCAGTCCTAAATATTTGTTTAATATGTGCATTGAAGGACATATCCTGGTCAAAAATGACTCCAAGGTTCCTCACAGTGTTACTGGAGGCCAAGGTAATGCCATCCAGAGTAAGAATCTGGTTAGATACCATATTTCTAAGATTTTCAGGGCCGAGTACAATAACCTCAGTTTTATCTGAATTTAAAAGCAGAAAATTAGAGGCCATCCAGGTCTTTATGTCTTTAAGACATTCCTACAGTTCAGTTAATTGGTGTGTGTTATCTGGCTTCATGGATAGATAAAGTTGGGTGTCATCTGCATAGCAGTGAAAATGTATGCTATGTCTTCTGATGATACTGCCTAAGGGAAGCATGTATAATGCAAACAGAAATGGTCCTTGAACTGAACCCTGTGGAACTCCATAATTAACCTTAGTGTGTGAAGAGGAATCTCCATTTACATGAACAAATTGGAGTCTATTAGATAGATAGGATACAAAACACTGCAGCGCAGTACCTGTAATACCTACAGCATGCTCTAATAGGATATTATGGTCGACAGTATCGAACGCTGC
>VUQG01045129.1:0-11264 GCA_015106755.1 Etia nguti | reverse complement strand
GTAGCATGGGAGATGGGTGGTCTCGTAGGGTGTCTTGTTTTGAAATCTGCTGCAATGACCCGGTTACTGCGTTCACCAGATATCAACACAATTTCGATCCGCTCCTCACGTGTTAACCTCTTCGTAACCTCTTGCCCACATGTCAATGGCTGTGAACAAAGAGAAACTTGTAAATAACTCATGAAAGAATAAAGTTACGTTGAAACCAAGCACACCGTTGTTTTTCTTGTGACATTACCAATAAGTTTGATGTGTCACATGGCCCTCTTCCTATTGAAAAAACAAAAGTTGCATCCAAGATGGCCGACTTCTAAATGGCCACCATGGTCACCACCCATCTTGAGGAGTTTGCCCCCTCACATATACTAATGTGCCACAAACAGGACTTTAATATCACCAACCATTCCCATGTTATTACGGTGTATCCATATAAATGGCCCACCCTGTAGTTTTTCAAAACTGCAGGCACAGAAAGCACAAACAATTTTACTGTTAAGTTATTCATGCAGCAGTTATATATTTTAATACAGATGTTATACATGCTTCATCAGGGACATAAATTAATTGTTAAAGGACTAGTAGAGAGAACGTGTAGAAGCAGCATTGCTGCCATGCAGACCTTCATCCATTAAAATGAATGTTCTTATTCACCAAACGTCTTGGAAATAATGTTTGAGCATGAAGAATCCACGTCTGACACTGGTCACCTCAAAGAGTAAGGTGTGGGCAGATGAACTGAATCCGTTGATACAGCCATCCTTGGATGTGTATCTGAGGCGAACGATCTGAAGTAAAGGAAGCTCATCACTGACTTTGTCATCTGGTGTGAATTCAACCACCTGAGTTCACACCAGATGACACATACAAATTCCTGGGTGGTCACCTTAACAATAAACTGGACTCGTCAGAAAACACTCAGGCTCTGCACCAGAAGGACCAAAGTTGGCTGTGCTGACAGGCTGAGGTCTGCAGGACATTACTGAGGACATCTGCATCTTTTATGCAGAGCTCTGCTGTGGAGGTGGCAGCAGGGAGAGGGACAGGTAACGGCTAAATAGACTGGTGAAGAGGGCCAGCTCTGGCCTGTACAGTCGCCTAGACCCCATAAAGGAAGTGGGTGAGGGGAGGATGGTAGCCAAGCTGATGTCCATTATGCACAACATCTCTCACCCCTGCATGAGAGTGGATGGAGCGCTGTCACAGGTCCTTCATCCCGACAGAAGCCAGGCTGTACAATACACACAGGATAAACACTGTTTATAAATACGTGTGTATTACTATCACTGCCACTGCACTTTATGTACATATAAAACATCTTGTTGTATTTTTCTGCATATAGTAACCATTTGCACAGAATCTTTTTATTATTTATTTTTTCAATTTTTATGGGTTTCAAATACATTTTGAATTCACATGTTCTTCCTGTCGCTTGTGCCGAGTTTCCCCCGAATGGGATTATTAAGGTCTTTGTCTATGTTTGTGTCCTCAGTTTCCCAGTGTGCCTCAGGTGTGGAGGTACTAGAGGGGGCGGAGTTTGTTCTCCTGCCCTGTGAGTTTCCCACTTCTAAAGAAAAAGAATCCACAGCTGTGTGGAGTCGCTATGATCTCAATCCCTCCACAGTTCACCTGCGTCGACAAGAAGGCGATGACCTTCAGAACCAAAATGAGCAGTTCAGCGGCCGGACGTCCATGAATACCGACGCTCTGAAAACTGGAGATCTCACTCTCACTCTGACAAAGCTTCAGCTGTCTGACAGCGGCAGCTACACCTGCACCGTCCGCAAGTTTGGAGTTGAACTCGGTCAGTCAAAAGTGGAACTGCAGGTTCAGAGGGTCAAAGGTGGAGGTCAGTGCAAAGAGATTCAAAATCACATGGAGTGTCACAGAGTTTTAATTGCTTTATGTTAACATCATGTAATTTTCATGTTTTCACTGTGTTATAAGGTCTCTTCAGTGTCACAGTGGCTCTGGTTGTCCTGGCTGCAGTTGTAGCTGTCATCGTGGGTGTTGGAGTTTACTTCAGACAGTATTTTAAGAAAGGTATGTTGTGTGTGTGTGATGTGATCGCATTGTGAATAATCTGAATCATTCCTAATCCTTAGATTTATTTTATTTTACTTTACTTGAGCTCGCAGTGTTTTTTTCTTCTTAATCTATTAGTTATGTTAATAGGTTGTTTTAATGATCTCCTTTGTTTCCATAAAACACGGTCAAGTAAAGAATCATCCAGCGCATTTAGCAAAACTGACTCCTCTCTGTCATTTAGGAGCCTTCCTGAGGACAAATGGCAGCTATTTGTCTAGAATACTAATCGAATTACTGTTTGTTCCACTCATATACTTTACATGTCAAACATGGGTGCTTTGACAGACTGCGTACACAAATCATTATTTGTTGTTATTACTTCACAGTGCCCCAGGTGGATGTGGATTCAGGGGTGGAGTCTGTTCAGCTTCCCTTTATAACCACAGTTCACCTACGTGAAGATGCTGCTGTGGAGTGGACTGACAGCTCCAACAGGATAGTCCACGTGTATAAAAACAGCTCTGACCACCTTGAAAAACAGCACTGGTTTTACAGAAATCGGACAATGATGAGGAAAAACCTGCGGATAGCTGTGGACCTCAGTCTGACTCTGAAATACCCGACAAACAGAGACACACTCACCTACACCTGCACCATCTACAGCAGAGAGGAAAACATCCTAAAGAAGAAACAAGTGAAGCTCTATGTTAGAGGTGAGTGCTGTAGATAAGATAAGATAAGATAAGATAAGAAGAACTTTATTTATCCCGAGGGAAATTCTTTTGTCATACACATGCTCAATGCAGCAAGAGAGACAGAGGAGCAGAAGAATAAGATATAAAATATGTACAATAGAATACAAGTATACAGTAATATACAGTAGGATAGTGCAAAATATAATATCAAATAACTGTAACAAGTAACAATATAACTATATCCTGAAAAATTTTAAAAGAAAAGTCATTTTTTACATAGTTCCCTATTTTAAGAGGCTCAAAAGTAATTTTACAATTAAAATAATTTTGAATGAGCATATTATAATGATGATGTTTTTGAGTCAATGTCAGCCTGAAATCTAGCACCAGGATTTTGATGATCAGACTTTTTTTTTAAGGAAACTCACTCTCACATGAGCTTCTTCTGTTTCCCCCTTGTCAAAATGCTGCACGTTTTTAGGAGTCTGGACCTGCATAGATCAGAACAACAGTTCATTTAACAAAAGTTCATGCAAATCTACATGTAGATAGAAAATTCAAAGGAAATATTAGGTAGGCAAGTTGCCATGGCAGTCTATCAACTTCTCCAGTTTAGGGTCTAGGAAGTATAGATAAAAGATCTCGTCTACAGATTTGAGGGGTTTTTTTCACTTCAGTTTACAGAGCTTGACCTGGACTGTATGAAAATAAACAAACAATAATTTTTTCCCATAATTGATTTGGGACATGTGGGCATCAAACATAACTCTGTCTCTGTTCAGTGGAGCAACGAGACAAATCTCAGACTAGAACCAGTCAAACATGTTTTCAGTGCAGATATAGCTTTTGTGCAAATGTACTGTATATAAGTTTGGGGAAACCTGCAGTCAGCTGAGACTGAAGAAGTCACTTGGATGATGGTGAAACGTTTCTCCCACTGAAAACGCTACGTCCAGATGAACAGAATCAACCTTTTGGGGTTTATTTACTGGATGATTGAGCATGCATCAAGACACTTTATCCAAAGAAAATGTGCACTGTGCTGATGATGCTGTGTTCAGCTCATTTTGGTATTTTTTCTCCTTTCAGTGCCCCAGGTGGAGGTGGAGGAGGGGGTTGAATCTGTACTGCTGCCCTGCAAAACCAAACTTCACCTGCGTGAAGACAGTAAAGTGGAGTGGACCTGCATTTACATCCGGACCACAAAGGTCCACGTGTGTGAGAATGGCTCTGACCGGCCTGAAGAACAGCATGAATTTTACAGAGGCCGAACAGTGATGAATAAAAACCTGCTAAAAACTGGAGACCTCAGTCTGACCCTGAAATACCCCACCGACAGAGACAACTGTGTCTACACCTGCACCGTCTACAGCAGGGAGGGGAATATCCTGCTGAAGAAAGAAGTGAAGCTTCGAGTCAAAGGTCAGAATTTAATTTAATTCAATTATTTATACAGCACCAAATCACAACAACCATTACATCAAGCCACTTTTGGTAGACTCTACATAATACAGAGAAAAGAGAGAAAAACCCAACAATCATTTGACCTTGAGTGAGCGAGTGCCTTGGTGACAGTGGGAAAGAAAAACTCCCTTTTAACATGAAGAAAACTGCAGCAGAACCAGGCTCAAGGAGGGATGACATTTCTGACCCATTCCAACTTGAGAAAACAATAGCTGATAAACAGACATGCCGTGGCAGAGAGCCAGAGATTAATAATAACTCATGATTAAATTCAGAGAGCTGTAAAAACACATAGTGACTGAAGAAGAAATACTCAATGCATCAAGGGAATCCCCCGGCAGCCTACGCCTGTTGCAGCATAACTAAGGGAGGATTCAGGGTCACCTGGTCCAGCCCTAACTATATGCTTTACCAAAAAGGAAAGTTTTAAGTCTAATCTTAAAAGTAGAGATAGTGTCTGTCTCCCGAATCCAAACTGGAAGCTGGTTCCACAGAAGAGGGGCCTGAAAACTGAAGGCTCTCCCTCCCATTCTACTTTTAAATACTCTAGGAACAACAAGTAAGCCTGCAGTGCGAGAGCAAAGTGCTCTAAGCAAAATAGTGTAAGATCCAATGAAGTCATTGTGAATGACCACGGCAGACCCGGTGACATGAACGTGCTTTGCATCCTTTTTTTTTACACGCAAACAGAGCTGCAGCTCTCCCGCTGCCAGCTCAACATTACCACAACAACCAACCATCACCCAGTGCTATGCTCAAGTTGGCAGGGCATGATTGCGGATGCCACGCAGGTGCGTCCGCCTTCCCTGCACGGCACCGCAGGCCACGCCCCCCCGCAGTCATTACTTGTCATCTTGTCATTATATGCAGGTCCAGTGTCTTGTAACTGGTTACCAACATAGATAGGTATAGTATTTATGGCTTTTTAATGTTATTATTTGTAAGACACTAAAGGTAATACTGTAAGGAAGACTTTTTTTGCTTCCTCAGGTGACACATCAGCCCCTGTGCAAGTAATGAAGCAAGTGTTGTGGTTTTTATGATGCCTTGGGTTTCTATTTCTGGAATACCAACTGTTTGAATTCACTTATTTAAACTTAAAAAATGTTGATATATCTGCTTAACTTACAATAATTTAAAAAAGTAATAGAATATAAAACAGTATAGAAATACAATTAATTAGACAAGATCCATTGAGGGGAAGCAAATGACGTACATTAAGCACAGACAGAATCATAATGGTTTGCAGTGATTAACTTTGAGAGTTACCAGAAAAGTTCATTTTTAGGATGCATTTTACAGCAGACTTAAAACATTACATCTATTAACTATAATTCACAACATGAATGCCTACTCTCAAAATCCGTTACAGATGCAGTACTATCCATGGAAATGTAGTTAAGAAATTAGTGTGTTTTTTAGAGCAGGTTCAGCACCATATTGTCATTGCATTACTGACTTGATGATGCCAAAAACAAAGACCTAGCAGTTAGCTTACCACTGAGGAAAAATCAAGAAAAGAGAATTAGTTTACTAGGGACTGGTGTGTAACAAAGTGAATGGGTTAATGGATGTGTACTTTGTTTGCTTACAGTCTCTGGACATGGCAATTCATGAGTTGAGTAAGGACTTTGTTGAGGGAATAATAGTTACATCACTTGCAATAGATAAATGAAAAAAAAAATAGCGCTCTCTAATTTATGCTAATTTCACTTTAATGGAGAGAAACAGAATATGAACCAAAAGTTCAGGAAAAAACAGTAAACAATAAAATATGAAATAAAATGAAATAAAATACAATACAATAAAATAAAATGTGACAATGTGTGTGATGTGACAATAAAAGTGATTTGATCTGATTTTTTTAATTTGATTTTTAAAATACTTGGAGAAGGTCACCAGATTTGCTCCTGAGATTTTCTACAGGACTTAGATCTGGAGATGGGCTAGGCCACTCTATGATCTTGATGTGGTTCTTCTTTAGCCAATCATTTGTTATCATGGTAGAACATTTTGGTTCATTGACGTGCTGGAAAACCAATCTACAACCCATCTTTAGCATTCTGGCTGTACAGGGAAGTCATTCTATATCCTCGGCAGAAAAACAGGAGAAAAGCATGATGGTTCCACCTCGATCCTTGACTGTGGGGACGGTGTTTTTTAGGTCAAACTCTGCATTTCTCTTCCTCCAACGATGGTTGGTTGAGTTGATCCAAAGAGCTTGATATTGGTTTCATCTGACCACAGCACTTTCTCCCAGCCCTTCTCTGTATCATTTGGATGTTAACTGCAAACTTAAGACATGCTTGTACATGTGCTCTCTTTAACAGGGGGGCTTTTGAAACTCTCTCAAATTTAGTCCGTTACAGTGTGGGAGTGTGTTATCAATGGTGTTTATGGTGACTGTGGTTCCAACTGCCTAATTTGGGCTGTTACACCTCCTTTCACATGATCATCTTTCCTCCATGAGGTAAGATCTTGGATGAAGATCCAGAATGAGGGTGATTGATCGTCATTTTGAAAGGGTACAATGCAGCTGGAAAGCTGCACAAAAAAATAAAATAAATCTTTCTAAATATTGTGAATAAAAACATCCAGGTGCTTACAACACAGTTTGCCTTGGGTTCTTCATATCACACTTCCATTTCTGAATAATAACCAACAGGTCTCACCTTCTCACCAAGCTTCTTGCTGATGTTCTTGTAGTCCATTCCAGGTTTTTTCCAAGTCTATGATTTTGTCCATGATGTCCTTTAACAGCTTTTGGTCTTGCCCATGTTGGTGAAGAGGCTGGAATGAAAGAAATTGACTCTGTGGACACGTGTACTTTATCCACATAATGAGTTAAGATTAGGAGTATCTGTAATTCATTGATTTGATTGATTGCAATCTGTGTGTTAAATGAACACACAGCCTGTGGACTCTGGCAGATTATAGGTGGTTAAATACACATTCTTCTCAGTCTGTCAGGTGGAGGTGGAAGAGGGGACAGCGTTTGTCCAGCTGCCCTTCAAAACCACACGTGTCCTGGCTGAAGGTGCTGAAGTGGAGTGGTGGCGCTATGAACCGGAACCACCGATGACGGTTCATAAATATCATACCTGCTCTGACCAGCCTGATGCAAGAGACCAGCTTTACAGAGACAGAACAGAAATGAGAGACGGCTCACTTAAAACTGGAGACCTCAGTCTGACCCTGAAACATCCCACAGACAGAGACACAGGAAAGTACATCTGCAGAGTTGAGGGCAAAAGGATCAAGAGAAAGAAAACAGTTCTGCTGAGAGTGATAAGTCAGTACAAATACCTACGGCAGAAATATTTGCTTTAGTGTATTTGTTAAAAAATTAAACATAATAATAATTACAAATTTATATCAGACTTGTTTGGTATCTAGAAAGAAGCTTAGAAAGCTGTTTTCTAGATTAACTGCTGTCATGTTTTTTTTATTATCCTCTCAGACTCTCTGGTGGAGGTGGAGGAGGGGGCGGAGTCTGTCCAGCTGCCCTTCAAAACTACACAAAACCTGCCTGATGATGCTGGAGTGGAGTGGAGACGCATTGAACCTGAACCATCACTGTTGGTCCACGTGTATGAGAACGGCTCTGACCAGCCTGAAGAACAGCATCAGGTTTACAGAGACCGAACGAAGATGAATGAAGACCTGATGAAAACTGGAGACCTCAGTCTGACCCTGAAACACCCCACAGAGAGAGACAGTGGAGAATACAGCTGTAATGTCTGCAGCAAAGAAAGGAACATTTCAAGAGAGACCACAGTGCTACTAAATGTCAGAGGTGAGTATGAAAATAAGTTTGTCTCTTGTTGTTTGTTGGTATCTTACTGTCTTGTGTCTCCTCTGCAGGGAGAGTTCAGGTCCAGGATCGAACATGGGACATCAGGAACAGAAGCAGCTCCACTGATGCAACTCTTCTGATGGCTGATCAATCAGTTTGACATCTCTGCTTAGTTTAGGATCAGCTTTTAGTTCAAACAGAGAAACAAAACAAAAAATGTATCAAATAAATCATTTTTATTTAACTAAGCAAAACATTAAGAACAAATTCTTGTTATAATAGGAAAATCTAGTTAAAGAAGTTTGAAAGATGTTTTGATGTTTGACGCTACACCCAGATGAACAGAATCAACTTTTTTGGGATGTTTTGATATTTTAAAAATATTGTTGTCCTGCATTTACAATTAAAGTTAAAATTTAATTAAAATTTAAGTCCCTCTCTTATGACTATGCTATAACAAAGGGACTGGGCAAAACCAGCCTGCATGGCAGAGTTTCAAGATGAAAACCACTACTCAAAAAAGTTAATTTAAACGCTTGACTCAGTTTTGCCAGAAAACATATTAATGATCCTTAAGACTTGGGGGAAAAAACTCTGGACTGATGAGACAAAAGTTAAACTTTTTGGAAGGAGTGTGTCTCATTACAGACTGCATTTCAGAAAAGGAACCTCATACCAACACTAAAATATGGTGGTGATAGTGTGATAGTCTGAGGCTGTTTTGCTGCCTCAGGACCTGAACGACTTGGTGTTGCAAATAGAACCATGAATTCTGCTCCCTAAAAAAAGGAGACCATCCATCCATCTGGCCATCCATTCTCATCTGACCTGAAGCTGAAGCGCACTTGGGTTCTGCAGCAGGAAAAATTACGCAAAACACACCAGCAAGTCAAAGTTTTAACCTGAATCTGATTGAGATGCTGTGACATGATCTTAAAAAGGCGGTTCATACTTGAAAACCCTGCAATGTGGTTAAATTACAACAATTCTGCAACAGTGAGTGGGATGGAAACCCCCCACAGTGCCGTTAAAAGATTCATTGCCAGTTATCACAAATGCTTGGTTGCAGTTGTTGCTGCTAAGGGTGGCCCAACTATTTATTCGATTCAGGTGGCAATCACTTTTTCCTACAGGGCCATCTAGGTTTAGATTTTTTCCTCTTAATAATAAACACATTTATTTAGAAGCTGCATTTTGGATTTACTTCTGTTATCGTTGTCTAATATTTTAACTTGATTAATGATGTTTGATCACTCACCTTTGGAAGTTCAGATCAGGGGTCGACATGTAATAATGAGAAATAACACGGAGAAAAAGTATTGAACTCATGAAGAACCAACTTTCCAATTGGGAGACTATCTGCTTTACGTCCGGAGCTAGCAGATTGGAACCCCAAGTCTCTCTCTGATGCAAAGTATGAATGTTAGTGAATGTTAGATAGAAAGCACTAAAGCACATAAACAAGTGCTTGCCTGGTTAAATGATGAAGTTATTTAAAGTGAGAGCTGCTGTGAGCTGGAGAGGACCTGGGTTCAAATCCCGGATGGGCCCACATAGTGTCTATAGAGCCCCTCAGTTACGGCATTTTGTTTAGGTTTCATCCAGCATAAAACCTCATAAAGGGGCAGCTAAGAGATCTGATATGAATGACCTCATTGGTCTTGTTTTCATTTCTTACAATTTGAATTCTCGAGCGAGTTTTTTGAAGATAATTATTTGTCTTTCATATTGGCCTAACAACATAACACAGAGTATTATTTTAGATTAAATCAGAGGGTTAAATTCACACTTGTGCACAGAACTACTACAATACACAGTTATGTATCAAATATTATAAATGCGTAACTCTCTGACACGACATTAACAAACTGCATGTGGAAAAATGCATATAAGTATTTACTCATGAACAAAAGGACCAACATTGAACATCAGTAAATATTAATACTTTAGTATCACAAAGGAATCTCTTTCAGTGCATTATGCGCACATGTAACTTATGTACCAACTTAAATAAAAGTTTAAAAATGTGATTACAGCAAAGGTCTGAAATGCCATGACAGCTGTTATTTGGAGTGTAACTAAAGCAAGAATAATAATGCTGAGAAAGTCATTTTAGTCCTTGCCAAGCTCAATACAGGAAGGCTACACAGACAAAGGTCAGTAAAAATAGTGTTCAAGTTTGTGATTTATTTTCTGGCTCTACATAAAAAAAATGCTTCACCCAGATCTTCAACTGTGGTGACAGTTCACTGATCATCATTTATAGATGAAGCGACTGGTTGTCTGTGTAAATGAACTGCTGCTACTGCTCTACTCTAACTGAGCACTCAGAGCACTTTTTACTATAAGCCTCAGCTATTCACACAGTACTTTCTAAATCTAAGAACCTTTTATAAATGACTCACATTTGGATGGAGGCATCGGGGGAAATTTGAGGTTCAGTATCTTGCCCAATAATAGTTCAGTTTGCAGACAAGGAGAGGCATTTAGGAGACAACCCACTCCACCACCTGAACCTCAGCAGGTGATGATCAGTCAGTGCTCTCAGCCCACAGTCTGATTCCCAGCGTGCCACAGAGAGATCCTGGTGGTTTGATGTTTATGCTTTACTAATGCAGACTTACATTTGACATGCTTGTTCAAGGTTTGGTGCCCAAACTGACCCAAACTGTGACTGATGGCAACATTTAGATCTGAAAACAAAACAATGAAACTCCAGAGTCCTGAGAGACACAGGACGATTATTGGCTCTGTCCACATAGTGGAAAACTTGTTCTTAATAGAGGAAACATTGTGTACATAACAGACCTAAACACAGCCAGCAGCTGTGGTTTCCTGTTTGATGAAAAGAGGTCGTCTGCTTTCATGTTCAGTCGTCATGTTACAGACACTAACTGGGCATGAAGCTTCAGCTCACTGACTCAGTCTCACTACATGCTGGACTTTACTGCATTAGATTCAAAGTTGTGAACCTTCAGCAGGTTTTGGATGTTTATGAGACAAATTTAAATTGTGGTAAAAACAAACTTTCATCACTTTAAACCTGCAAGTTTGAAACTGTTTTCTATTATTCAGTGACTCTTTGTGTATTTGAGTTAAAGTACGACGCTCATACATAAATAACATCTTGTTTTAGTTCCTGTCCAGCTGGCCAGCTTTGAGATGAAACCAGTCATTTTGGACCAGGATATGTCCTTTAATGCTCATGTTAAACAAATATGTAGGACTGCTTTCTTCCATTTGCTCAATATCTCTAAAATTAGAAATATCCTGTCTCAGAGTGA
>VUQG01045128.1:0-15082 GCA_015106755.1 Etia nguti | reverse complement strand
TGATACAGCCCACAATGGCAGAGTCATCAGAGAATTTCTGCAGATGGCATGACTGAGACTTGTACCTGAAGTCAGACGTGTAGAGGGTGAAGAGGAAGGGTGATAGGTGAACCGACTGAGAAAACAGGAGAACAAAGATAAATACAAGAACTATGATAGACACAAGATACATGAGGCCATGAACTAACATGGATTAGCAGACATCTGGTGAAGGCTGGTTGTGAACACTGGTCTTATATACAGCCGGTCTGATTAGCACCAGGTGGGGATCCTGGGACGAGCGTTGAAGGCTCCACCCAGAGGAGGAGAGCAGGCACTGTGGAAAATTACACCCAGACCATGACACTGTAGTTGGAACACAACCTCCAGTCCCCCTTCTAAAAGATATGAACCACCATCCCATTCTTCCATATGAGAAGCATCACCTCAGATCTCCACATAGCATTGCAAAGGCATGTCATCAGAGGACAGCTCTACAACATCCAGCACTTTAAGATACTTGCGAAGAATCTTATCCACCCCAGTCGGCCCTGCCACCATTGAGTTGTTTAACTATTTCAGTGACATCACCTTATTGTCTGTGTCCCCCCATCCACATAGTGGATGTAGTATATATTTTACTTCGTGTCTCCCCGATTACTAAATTTTTGTATCTATGCTACTACCTGGCTTACATCTTTGTTCTTGTATGTTTGATGAAGAATTGATGAAGAGTTCTGTATTACATCCCACCTCCTAAGTCCTGCATTTGGTTCCACATCCTTTAATTTGATCATTTATTTTGAGCAAATGCATACATATATACAAAATAGAGTATAAAAACACGAAGGAAAACACTGTCTTCTAGTACAACACATGCTTGAAAAGGAGTGGGAAGAAGTAATAATTATATACTCACACCCCCATCACATAGTCATAGCTCAGTCATGTAGTTGTGTAGCTTCTTCCTGAATGTGTATAATATGTTGTTTAACACTGATAACTTGTCACACAATACCGTTATACTGCTTTTTCTGTCACTCTCCTGGCCTACACTGGCTCGTAAGCTTTAGTCCTAGACACCTTTTTTCCACTTAGTTTCTGTTTCACTCTTCAATCCCAGCTTGAAACTTTACCTCAGCACCTCTTTCCTTCACCATACTGCTTTCAGCAAGAGTTATGTCAATAATCTGTCCCTTTCATGTTATACTCCAGCAAACTTGCATTGCCATTTACTTTAAAGTTTATACAGTGAATATAACAAATCAAGATGACTGGCTTGTGTCAGGGGTGGACAAGATAAGAGAGAGGTTGTTTTTGTTTTTTTAGCTACATGGTTTCTTCTGTGTTAAAGTGTAGAAGTGAGCAAAAATAAGGCACCTTTCAGCAAGCATTGTGTGATTTCTCCAGTAACTGTTCATAGTAATTTGATTTGTAATTGTGCTATATCCTATTTTATGTATAACTGAGCTTTTTGTATTTGTAAATGTCACAGAAAGAAAAAATGAAAAAAGTTCAGAATCTTTGGATGTAGGTAAAGTTTATTGATTTAACACTTTCACAGACATAAAGATCACAAAGCGCTGTAATTAAAACACAATATTAAAAGAGAACCATGTTAAAACAAAATTTAAAAAACATTAAAAAAACAAAAGAACTAAAACAAAAGAATGTCAGCAGAGAGCCAGATTAAAAAGGAAAGTTTAACTGATTTTCAAAAGATTCCACAGGGTCAACTGAAAACTGATAAACTGCTCTAGAGCCTTGTTACCACAGCCTGAAAACTTCTGACCCCCCCTCCCCAGTCATCAGTCATCGGGGACAACAAAGATTTTAGGCTTGTGAGCAAAAACAGCAATTCTTTAAGAATAAGTTGAGATACATAGTCATATGTGAATAACTTGTGTAATACCATGCATTAAAACGCAATAAAATGCAGAATTCTTCCAGTCATAAATGTCTTCAAAACACAAACCTTTATTTTTATATTAAGACAAACAATTTTTAGAATGAAATGCTTCATATAAGAATTTTCGTATCTCTGTGGATTGCACACCATAAATAACAGGATTGAGGCTGCCAGGGACAATGACAAACAAAATAGCAGACAGTTTTCTGTACTCTGAGTACTGAGGGAAGCGATGAAACGTAATGACAAGCATTCCACTGAAGAGCATAATCAGATAAACAACCAGATGAGTGCTGCAGGTCTTGAAGGCTTTACTGTTCAAAGACTTATTCTTACTGGTCAGACAGACAACTGTAATTTTACTATAAGTTAGAACTATGCTGCCTATAGAGGAGGTGAGCAAGACCACAGTAAACATGAGACCATAGATGTTATTAATGACCACATTCTCACAGGAGAGCTTAAACAATGAGGCATTATCACAGAAATAGTTTGTGATCATAGTCCTGCATCGGTTCAGTCGTACAGTCAAACAGAGTAGAATCCCATCCAAAACAAAGGCCACTCCCCAGGCCAGAACTGTCAGCTTGATCACCATTTTGTTGGTCATTGTGGTAGTATAGCGCAGAGGATTACAGATGGCCACATATCTGTCAAAGGCCATAACCATTTACCACAACTGTGTGGTAAACACCTGAACAACACACTTATAATAACTGATGAGACGCTCAGAGGAAGGCCTCAAAATATCTGAAAGCAAATGGGGTACAATATGATTACTTACAAATATGTCACTGACTGAGAGGTTACAAAGAAGGAGATGCATGGGCTGCTTAAGGTTCTTGTCAAGCACAGTTAGAAGTGAAATACCAATATTCATAATGATAATAAAAATGTAGGAAGTTAAAAACAAGAAAAAGACAGTGTACACAGAATCCTTTGACACATTTAATCCTTCTATCTGCAGTGTCAGGCTGTTGTAGGTGTAGTTTTCCATCGACTGCAGTAAGCAGCAGGTGCTGTTCTGTAGCAACAATAAAGTCCTTTTTCTTTTTATACATGTCTTCTAGTTATCATGGGAAACAGTTTACACAGAATAGCATTTATATAGCATAACAGAACAGAATCTTAGCATTGTTTGACCTTTAAGTGTCCCATCTACAGTGTCAGCCTGTTGTTAAAATGAACACACATAAGGCAATGCACCAAATGTCTTTTATCAGATACATTCAGCAGATTAAATAAAAGTTGTTTTGCTGTTAGATTAGCAGATTTTGTTTACCAGCAGCAGTGAAGGCCTTGGTCCTGTTCCTTTTTGAGAACCGTTAACCTCACATAAATGTATCATTTAAGATTATGTCAACAGACAAAAATAGTAAATGGGGCTGAACATATGGACAAAAACCAACTTGCCAAATGGTCCAGTAGATATACTTCTAGACATGCGCGCTCTATTTTCTGGACTGTTGCCTGAAATTTGTACCAGTTATGGCAATTATAAGTCCTTAAGAATTGGTTTTGTTAAGAGTGATTGTCCAGAATACTTTAATAGAAATTAGAGGTTCAACATCTTCAGTTATGCAGTCTTCTTACTAACAGAACATTACCTTTGATTTGCCATCAAACATCAATATGAGGTTAGTACAGTTTCTGTCTTATTTAAGTTTACCGTCATTAAGAAGCTATGCATCACTGTTTCTTTGATTAACAGAGGTAGTCAGTAGTAGTGGTTCTTTCTAATGACAGCAAACTTTGATTATGAAGATAAACTGAAGACATTTTCTTTATGTTTTTGTTTATTTGATTGTTTGTTTTGTTTTATTTTATTTTAGTAGTCCAGGATGCATGAGATCAAATTGGGATCAATAGTGGCCAATAAAGTATCTCACCCTGCTGTTAGAAAGCTTTCACTGGTTGTGGTAATAATAAAAAAGTGCCCTCAATAATGTTGAGTTGTTGGGTCTGGCTAATCATTGATATGATGGGTAATATGTGCAAAAAGTTTCCAAGGGCCCTAACATTTCATCACTAGTCTTCTGGTGTCAAAATGCATGCTTCTACAGTCAGAAAGAGAACACATACATTTTAAGTGAGTGGGAGGTGTGGCAGGAAAAGGCTTTATCCTAGAGCAAAACAGTTTGAAAATGAAATGGAGTCAAACAAGGTTCTTTGGATACATGTATCAAAGACACAGTAGGTTGGCCATAACAACAGTAGACATGTTGGAGCAGACCAAAAACAGCTGTGTATCTGATATGCAGGGAACCCTTGTCCTGTACAGAAAAGTTCTTATTTCACCACATGAGTTCATCGATTTCTGTGACTTGCTTGTATGGTTAAGTGCCTAATGATGCTCATGCGCAAGTCTTTACTGACCAGTCCGTAAATAATGGGGTTGATGGCTGGTGGGACCATGATGAACAGAATGCTTAAGAACTTCTTTATGTTTTGGGAGAGTAAAGGGAACCTATAACTTACAATTATGGTCAGTGAAGCTATTTCATAAAGCACATACACAACAAGATGTGAAGCACAAGTTTGAAAGGCCTTGCTGCCAATGCTGCTATCAGTTCTGCCTTGTTTTACAGAAGCACACAGGATCCTGATGTAGGAAAAAGCAATGATGAGGAACATCCCTGTACTCACAGACCAGGTCATGGCCAGACCTATAGAATTTCAAAAAAAGATAATTATCCTCTTATTTCAGTGTCCTGTACCCTTCCAGTCACAAACATTTTGCTTATAACTGCTTTGAAAAGCCAGTATGACTACAATTATGTATTATGAAAAAACAAAATTCTAGTCAGTTTATCATTTATGACCCAGAAATATTATTAATTTATGATAACTCGACAAGCTAAACTTGTTGAAAACACAAAGCAAATCCACAGTCATCAAAACAGCATTTTTGGAGACTTTGGCTTATTAAAAAAAGGTCCTTTTTTGTAAGAAGCAGAATTGAAGCTCTGAGGTAATGTACTGACCATAGATGTCACTGGCAGGGGTGGGAATGCAGGCCAGGCCTAGGATACCCCGGTTGCTGCAGTAAACATGCTGGATGATTCGACCACACAACGGGACGTTCATATGGAAGCCAAAGAGCACAGCAATGAGCACCACAGCGAGGAACCAGGCAAGGGCGCAGCAGGAGTGCAGTCGAGCTGAGGTCATGATGGCGTGATACCTGAGAGGTTCACACACTGCAATGTATCTACACAGAGAAAAAACGTTGTTCTTTAGAATGAAATATTCAAATATTAAAATTATTAAGAGCTTTAACTTTTAAAAGTCCTTCAAACATGATTTAAATTCCAGTTTCCATTTACAAATTCTACAATTCTACCAACAACCAGTTAAACAGAGACAATTCTTCCCAAACCACAAACTGCTGGAAAGGAGCATGGAAATGACATGTCATAATCCATTAGTAGCATTCAGAATATTTTAAAGTCCAGTAGTTTACAGAACCACCAAAAAGAATAGTTGGATCAGTTTTGATCAGTAGTTAATGCCTTCCATTACCTGTCATAGGCCATCGCAGCCAGAATAGTTTGTACCGCAACCCCATAAGTGTGCATGAAGAAGGCCTGGGTGATAGCCGGGATGTATGCAATCTTCTTCTGCCCGGTCAAAAAGTGCATCATGATGCGAGGTAGCACTGTTGTGGCCCCCAAAAGATCACAGACTAGCAGGTGGCACACCATTACAAACATGGGTCTGTGCAGGTTCTTGTCCTTAACTATAACAAACACCACCACACTGTTCCCCAAAAGCACCACCATATAGGTAAACAGAGCCAGGAAGAACAGCAAAGGGCCAAACCCTGGAGGTATATAGAAGCCTTCAAGTTCAAACACAATCGGCTGTTTGAGAGGAGTCACCATCGTTAGGTTCTCCATGTACAACAGCAGTTCCCTGCAAAAGATATCAAAACCCAAGAATATTCAGGCAACAAAGACAGTAATAAAAATGTTACATTTATAACCACAAAAGTAAATTGAAAGGCTAATAAAAACCTTTGAAATTGTTGATTAAATGAAATATATATACCTGTAAGGAAACCACAAAAGCAAAAAAAGTCAATCTCTGAAAACAGTTCATAGAAGAAAAACAAACCTGCAGTGCATATCGAGCATTTGCAACACTCTTGCAATTCTTTTCCCTCCCCTCCTCTTTAGAGTGCTGAAGTTTTTTTCACTCACTGAGGAAATCATGGTGCGTTTTTATTGACTCAATCCTCTTGATGTTACTTGATGAGTCCAGATCCCTTCCTCCAGTCAGCTTCACTAGTGAAACGTTAACTTAATGCTGACTGATTTTTATTATTTATTTTTTTTCCATTGCTGGGTCAGACATATTAGGTCAAGCATGATGAAAAAATTAAAATAATTTAAAAAAGAATCTCTCAAATAACTTAGGGTGGTTTCAAAAGTGAATAAGTCAACACAGATTTTCATCTCTTTGGCTAATTTTCCCCTTCAGGACTTCTGTAGAAGAGGATTTTAATGGAGTAACCTGACAAATAAGATCAATTCAAGTAGTTTGCACTCTAGCTCCTGTACATTCACTCACATTCATTCACATAATAGATAAAATATACAGTTTGCGATAATGACTTGTAAATTTTAAATAATGCACCATGTTCTTTGATTTATGAAGATGGCAAAAAGATGAACAAATTCAATTCAACTTTTTTTCAATTGAATTGAATTGAATTTTGTTTATATAACACGAAATTGCCTTGAGGCACCATATATTGTAAGGCAAAGAACCTACAATAACAGACAGAAACCCTTAGCAATCAAATGACCGCCCCTAGCAGAGGCCCCGGTCCGCGAAATCTTCAACTCACACCTCCGGCAGAGCTTCAACAGCATTCCGAGGGAGATTGGGGACATTAAGTCCGAATGGACCATGTTCAGCATCTCCACTGCCGAAGCCGTTGCACTGAGCTGCGGCCGCAAGGTAGTTGGTGCCTGTCGTGGTGGTAACCCCCGAACCAAATGGTGGACACCAGAGGTGAGGGGAGCCACCAAGCTGAAGAAGGAGTCCTATCTGGCTTTGTCAGCCTGTGGGACTCGGGAAGTAGCTGATAGGTATCGACAGGCCAAGCGGAACGCGGCGCGGGCAGTGGCTGAAGCAAAAACTCGGGTGTGGGAGGAGTTCGGAGAGGTCCTGGAAAAAGACTTTCGGACTGCCTCAAAGAGATTCTGGCAAACCGTCAGGCGACTCAGGAGGGGAAAGTGGTGTTCTACCTGCACTGTGTATAGAGAGGGTGGAGCGCTGCTGGATTCGACTGAGAAAATTGTCGGGCGATGGAAGGAATACTTCGAGGACCTCCTTAATCCCGCTGACACGTCTTCCGTGGAGGAAGAAGAGTCTGGGGACAAAGGGGATAATCCGCCATTCTCACGGGGCGAGGTCACTGAGGCAGTTAAACAAAACCTTGGTGGCAGAGCCCCTGGGGTGGATGAGGTCCGCCCCGAGTTCCTGAAGGCTCTGGATGTTGTAGGGCTGTCATGGTTGACACGCCTCTACAATGTTGCGTGGAGATCAGGGGCAGTACCCCTGGATTGGCAGACCAGGGTGGTGGTTCCCATCTTGAAGAAAGGGGACCGGAGGGTCTGTTCCAACTACAGGGGAATCACACTCCTCAGCCTCCCTGGAAAAGTCTATGCCAGGGTGCTGGAGAGGAGAGTTCATCCATTAGTTGAACCTCGGATACAGGAGGAACAATGCAGTTCTTGTCCTGGTCGTGGAACACTGGATCAACTCTTCATCCTTTCAAGGATATTTGAGGGTGCATGGGAGTTTGCCCAACCAGTCTACATGTGTTTTGTTGACTTGGAGAAGGCATTCGACCGTGTCCCTCTGGGGGTCCTGTGGGGGGTGCTCCGGGAGTATGGGGGGTCTGGCCCATTGCCACGGGCCATTCGATCCTTATACAACTGTTGCAAGAGCTTGGTCCGCATAGCCGGCAACAGACCGATTGGTGCTGTGGCCGCAGTGATACGAACGCTGTACTGGTCTGTTGTGGTGAAGAGAGAGCTGAGTGTAAAAGTGAAGCTCTCAATTTACCGGTCGATCTACGTCCCTACCCTCACCTATGGTCACGAGCTGCGGGTAGTGACCGAAAGATTGAGATCGCGGATACAAGCGGCGGAAATGGGCTTCCTCCGTAGGGTGGCTGGACTCTCCCTTAGAGATAAGGTGAGAAGTTCGGCCATCGGGTGAAGCTCAGAGTAGAGCTGCTGCTCCTTCACATCGAAAGGAGCCAGTTGAGGTGGTTCAGGCATCTGACAAGGATGCCTCCTGGGCACCTCCTGGGTGAGGTGTTCCGGGCATGTCCCACCGGGAGGAGGCCCCGGGGCAGACCCAGGACACGCTGGGGAGATTATATCTCTTGGCTGGCCTGGGAACGCCTGGGTGTTCCCCCGGACAAGCTGGAGGAGGTGGCTGGGGAGAGGGAGGTCTGGGCTTCTCTGCTTGGGCTGCTGCCCCCGCAACCCGGCCCCAGATAAGCATAAGAAAATGGATGGATGGATGGATGGATGAAGACTATATACTGTAAAAAGAACCAGAGAATAATAATAAGTGAAAAACTGGATCAACTAGGACAGCCTGATAATAGGTAGGGATATTGTGCAAATGCAAGAAAGTTGTCCCACATAATTATTTAATAATCACATTGAAGCACATACCAGATATCAGAAACGATTCCAAGATTCCTAACAATGTTACTGGAGCCAAAGGTAACGCCATTCTGGTCAGAGTATCTGGTTAGACACCATGTTTGCAAGATTTTTTACAGCAGAGTACAATAACCTCAGTTTTATATGAATTTAGAAGCAGAAAATAAAGGTCTTTATATCTTTAAGACAATCCTGCAGTTTAACTTATTGGTGGTGTGTGTCATCTGGCTTCATTGATAGATAAAGATGGGTATTATCTGGATAAAATGAAAATATATGCTATGCCTTCTAATTATACTTTCTAGAGGAAACTTGTATAATGTAAACAGAATAGGTCCTAGCACAGAAGCCTGTGGAACTGCATAATTAATCTTAGTGTGTAAAGAGGACTCTCCATTTACATGAACAAACTGGAGTTTACTAGGTAGAAATGGTCCAAACCAGTGCGGCACAGTACCTTTAATACTAACAGCATGCTCTAGTCTTTCATGTTCATTTCCCTAGATGGTATTTTCAAAAAACTTAGAAGAACAACGGTCTGGTCTGGACCGGCTTCGACTGAATATTCCTCGCAACATGAAGGTTCACAATGTGTTTCATGTTTCCCAGGTGAACAGTTACTGGGTTAATTATAGAATGTATTTCAAACGGGCCAATGAATCGAGGTGCCAGTTTTTTGGATTCCGTCTGCAGCGGAAGGTACCTGGAGGAAAACCAAACCTTCTGGCCAACTTGGTAGGCCGGGGCCAGAACACTACGTTGATCAGGAAGATGCTTGTTTTGTTCCACTGACCTGAGGAGAGCAGCCTGTGTGGTCCACCATATGCGATGGCAGCGGTGGGTATGGTGCTGCACGGAGGGTACGGCCAGTTCTCCCTCCATGATGGACAGAAGAGGAGGTTGATATGCCAGGGTTGCCTCAAAAGGATAAACTCCAGTGGCAGCTGAGGTACTAGAGTTGTGAGCATACTCCACCCACGCCAACTTCTTGAGTGTCTTTAACCAGTGACGACCACCAAAACAGATGTTAGAGGAACTGGATTGTGCGGTTCTTACCCAGGTGACAGGCAAACCTGGCCGTGTGTGCCCAGTGGATGACTTTACCCCGGACCACTGTGGGAACGTACAACCGGCCGGTGGGACCAGGTGTATGCTGCTGTGCCTTCTACATCAACCTCTCTATCTCCCAGGTCAGGAAACCCGTGATGCATGTAGAAAGCAGAATGGTTTTCTCCTTCTCTAATGGCTCCTGATGTGGCGCAAATTGGCGGGACAGCGCGTCCAGCTTCGTGTTCCGTGATCTGGGCCTGTAAGGTAATGGTGAGGTTAAATCTTGCGAAAAACAACGCCCACCTGGCTTGCCGGGCGTTCAGGCGCTTAGCCACCTGTAGGTATGCCGGATTGTTATAATCCGTCCAGATCAACATTAGGTGCCCATTGCTCTCCAACTAATACCGCCATTCATCCAGGGCCAACTTGATGGCCAATAGCTCGCTATCGCCCACGTCATAATTCTGCACAGCCTGTGTGAGACGACGGGAGGTTTAGCTGGTTCCCGTAAGTTAATGCCACCTACCATCTGCTGAAGGGCAGCCTGACCAATTTATTGTCAATATGGACATCTGCAGTAGGTGTAGTCCTGTCTCAGCGCTCTGGACTTGAAGGAAGCTGCACCCATGTGCATTCTTTTCTCGACATCTTATTCCCACGGAGCAGAACTGAGATTTCGGAAACTACAAGTTGTTAGCCATCAAACTGGCTTTAGAGGAGTCATGGAATTTGGTGGAAGGGCCTGAACTCTTTCAATTCAGTTCAGCTGGTCAGAATCTCTCCTATCTTCAGTCTGCTAAAAGATTAAATACTAGACAAGCACTGTTATCTTTGTTATTTGGGTGGTTCAGCTTTTTCATCTGGCCCGTTTCTGGAAAGGTTAAACTTGATACCCTGTCTTGTCATTTCTCTGCAGACAATGAAACCTCTGGGCCCAAGAACATCCTCTTTGCAACCTTCAGAGTCAGAACTCTGACTTGGAAAATAGAGAACATCATCTAAGATGATCCATGTTACATTCTGTGGAGCTGGGTAGGTCTACATGCGTGTGGTGCTGCTGTCACTCCCACTCTCTCTCTCCCTTTATCCTCTCCAGGACCCAGTTGCCACTCATTATCCCCAGTCAGCACCTGGGGATAATTACCAATTAACTCACTATAAAGGCTAGGTGAGGCCCGCTTGTTGTTTGTTGCTCATTGTTGTTAGTGGCTATTCCTGCTGCTATTTTTCTAGTGTGTGAAACTGAGGCCAAGGAAAAGGAGCGCTCGATGGTGTGTGTTTGGAGTGTTTTATGGGAGCAGTGTGGATTTCATTTGTGAGTGAGTATTGTCAGCCAGTGAGCCACTGAGGTGCAATTTAGTTGTTGCTTGTGAATGTGTTGTGGTTTTTCTCTTCATTTTGGTATTATGGCGGTGTTGCCTTCTCTTTGTGTTAAGAATAAAGTTTACAATTGAACCATTTCTGCATTGTTTCACTTCTTTCTCTTCCGGGTTGATTCATTGCTGCTCCACACACCCTCCCCTAGACTTCCATCTTGGCGACATAACAATCTACAGAGTCAGTGATGACTGGGACGGCTGTTACCTGCATCTATGTCTCGTGTCATCTCCGTCACTGTTTGGAGTAGTTGAAGTGGATTCGAATGAGACACTGGAGGCAAACTGAAAAGAGGAGCTGATTTATTGTAGCTGTTGCACAACATGAAGGTGATTGGTTTTTTTGCTTTGTTTTTTACAAGGACTTAAATAACTTGAGCAGAAAAATTGATTTCAAAACAATTGTACAGCTGTACTCTCTAGGACACTATGCCATTATACATTTGCCTTTGTTATCTTTCAGAAGAATTTCAACTTTTCAGTACAGTAATGCATATAATGACTTGAACATTTGATTAAACAAAAAAACCTTCAGAAAATTGCTCATTTAAAACCATATCAAATCAAAACTGATATGTAAAAAAAATTGCATAATGAGCTAATTCCTTATGTAGAATTTTCTTGTATTTTGTAAATCCAAATGGAAATCCTTTGAGAGAAGATGCGGCCCTAACCTGTCCCATATTGTTCACCAGTGACTTGGTGGATATGAAGATGGTTAACCTAAACCTAACCACTGACTAAAAGTGAAAATGAGGGGGGAAAGTAAAACAAAGGGCAACCCACAAAGCTTTAAACAGGATTCACATCATCTCTTGACTAAAGGAGGCATGAAAGCCAAAAGACTGCATAATGGAGAAACACAAATGCCATTTCACACAATAATTACCACTTTTTTGATTGCCTTGGATGTTGCTCATTGAATAAACTTTTTTGACCTCATTTAAACAGAAAATGACACCTATACTTGTTATCTCAACTACCCTAGTGTTCTTCATATGTTGCACTTTTTTAAGTTAAACATTCTGCTCTGCTTGTTTACTGAAAGCTAAGTTCTAACTGGTTACTTCTCAATCATCATGTCATCATAAAACTTTTGTGTAGTTAATTTGCATAAACAAAATTCAAATAATTCTTCCAGCTGCTCCTTTTACAGTTCATCACAGCAGATCCTCTGCCTCCATCTTACCCTATCTCAAGCATCCTCCTCCGTCACACCCTCTGCTTGTCCTCCTTTGCTATATACACAAATCTTCTAGTGTTTTAAGTGAACCACATAACACACTGACTGTACACTTACATATCAAATTTTGTTGGATTCAACAGTCAGACCGTTGAAACAAACCCAGGTTGACCTCTCTGAGACAATCCCAGCAAAACCTGTTGAAAATTGCACGAGTGTTTCATTGTAGATTCTCAATTTCCATTAATTTTAATTCTGTGTGTATGCAGTGTGTCTGTGTGGTATGCAGGGGACACTAGTGGGAACAGGAAGGCTGCACAGAGGGTAATTAACACCTCCCAAAAAATTATTGGCTGCTCTCTGCCACCTTGGAGGCCATCGCCAGATCCTCCTTTCTCAGGTAAACCAGGGCCATCACAGGCGACCAAGCCCACCACCTGTTTGACCCGCTGCCATCTGGTCTGTGCCTCAGGTCTATCAGGTCCCACACCTCCAGACTCACTACGGCTTCTTCCCCTTGGCCATTCAGACTGTTAACAAACACTATTCCCCCACACCCCACCCCTGTCCACCCACCTCACCCATCTGAACCATGGTCTGAGTAACCCTACACGACTCTATTCAGGCCAAGTCTTGTCTTTGCACTACTTTCAAGCACTTTGCTCTCCATTGTGTGCCTTTCTATTGTTTTGTATATATATTCCTCTAGACTGTATATATCTTTTCTCTTTGCTATTTATTCCTATTTATATATTTTTTATACTCTTGCAAAGTGGAGCACCCATAATTTCATTCTGCATGTACAATGACAATAAAGGGCTATTCTATTCTAAAGTAATTAACTTCCTTGAGGCATTAAGATATTCACATTCTGTGTTTTTTTTTCATAGATGTAAAAAGGAAGACAAATCAGGTCATTCATTATGAAATTACAGGAGTTTGGGTTCATTCATCTTGACATTAATTCAATTTGGCATTATTTTTATATAAATCACAACAACAATTAATATTTAAAATTAATTAATAATATCAATAATATTAAAAAACATTGTTGGGCTTTGTTCTGCCTCTTGTATGAGTATCCAGTATTTTAGGAACATTTACACTGCACTAGATTGTGAAGTGTTTAATGATGCTGCTGCGTAACTCTTTACTGACCAGTCCATAGATAATGGGGTTGATGGCTGGTGGAACGATGATGAACAGAATGCTGAAGAATTTCTTCAGGTTTTCAGACACTGAAGGAAACCTGTAACTCACAATTATGATCACTGAGGCTATTTGGTAGAGCACGTACACCACAAGGTGAGGAGCACAGGTTTGAAAGGCCTTGCTGCGGACGCTGGTGTCGACTCTGCCGTGTTTTAGAGAAACGTGCAGGATCCTGATGTAGGAAAAAGCAATGATGAGGAAGATCCCTGTACTCACAGACCAGGTCATGGCCAGACCTACCGAATAAAAAGAGACAACTGTCCTTTCAATCAAGTATTACATGTCCCCATACACATGTGGTTTCATTGTTCCCTCAGTTGTCTGTCTGTATATATCTGGAAAAACCACCTAATAAATGTTTGAGAACTCACTGTGGGGACAAACTTGATCAACAGTAACTCTGAAGAAAAACCATGACAACACAATCAGTTTAATTCCTCTCTCTAAAAACCCAACAAAACACAGAATATTATTTAGAAGTTGCATGTAGCACAGTATAAAGTGGAGACAATGGTTTGCAATACTACACTCATCCTTTTAACTATTGAGGGAAAGAAAAAAATTAAACTGTGAAACTGAGGCTATATCAGGCTGATCTGAAGCTGATAAAATGTTCAACCATCTACTGCAAACACTTAGGACTGACCATAGATGTTACTGGCAGGGGTGGGAATGCAGGCCAGGCCTAGGATACCCCGGTTGCTGCAGTAAACATGCAGAATGACTCGGCCACACAATGGGACATTGATGTGGAAGCTGAAGAGCACAGCAATAAGCAGCAGAGCAAGGAACCAGGCAAGGGCGCAGCAGGAGTGCAGCCGAGCCGAGGTCATGATGGTGCTATATCTGAGAGGTTCACAGACTGCAATGTACCTGCACAGAGAAATCAAAGAGACATTTATACTAAAAGATATGTAGCAGTTTTTAATTTAGAAGTTATTTTTAATGAATAAAATTATTTTAAAGTCTTTTCAAAATCCTGTAGTTTCTCATTTCTTGGGAAAAGAAAAAAAAAAATTCTTTTACAATTCTACAAACAAAAAGAAGATAAAAACAGAAGAAGAACAGATCAAAAGAACACTATGCTGACATACAGCTAAAGGTTGGAGACACAATTACAAATACAAGCCATTATCAATTACATTCAAACATTCATTCAAGTAAAAGCAGCATCAAAAAGGAAAGTTTGATTTTCTTTTTTCTTTGATTTTTATGTTGAGCTGATCCCTTTATCACCTGTCGTAGGCCATCGCACCCAGAATAGTCTGCGCTGCAACCCCATATGTGTGCACAGAAAAGGCTTGGGCAATGGCTGGGATGTACGCAATCCTCTTCTGCCCCATCAAGAAGTGCATCATGAGACCAGGCATCACAGCTGTGGACCCCAAAAGATCACAGACTAGCAGGTGGCACACCATTACAAACATGGGTCTGTGCAGGTTCTTGTCCATAACAATCACATACACTATGACACCATTGCCCAGCAGCACCACCATGTAGGTAAACAGAGCCAGGAAGAACAGTAAAGGACCAAACCCTGGTTGTATATAGAAGCCTTCAAGTTCAAACACAATCGGCTGTTTGAGAGGAGTCACCATCGTTAGGTTCTCCATCCACAGCAGGACTTTTCTGCAAAAGACATCAAAACAAAAAGGAACAGGTAACACATCAGACAAAGCTT
>VUQG01045125.1:5038-30817 GCA_015106755.1 Etia nguti | reverse complement strand
TTTTTTTTTTTTTTTTTTTACTAAAATCACCATCTGAATTTTAAAAGTGAACAGTCTCTCAAACAGGGTCTCCTGAGTGTTTATAATTGTTATATTGTCATAAAGAACTAAAGTTGCATAATGCTCACCAATGTGTTTTTTTAATTCAATTTTAAGCCCGCGGAGATTAATTAGAGTAGGAATGCTGTCTTTTCTTTATTCTGAGCTCTCTCTGTCTCAGTCTGTCTGCTGTGTGGTTATACACTGACAGCAAAATGCTTGCATGTTAACTACACCCCAGCAACCCGAGCCTTTGTTCCCGCGCCTTTGCTGACAAGTGCATTGTGTCTATTTGGGAGCTACTGCTCATAAGATATAGAGACAAGACCTGTCTGAGCTCTGGCCTGTGTGCTCAAACTCTGTGTGTGTGTGTGTGTGTCCCAGATAGAGAATCAAAGCACACATCATGCTCTTTCTTCATTATGATAGATGAAAGCACTACTCTTGGATGAGTGAGGCAGGCAGTTCAGTTGGACTCAGAAACAAGCTTCAGCGTTTTAAAAACACTGTGTGTGCAAACACACGATACCTCAAGTCCAGTGATATGTTAAAGTTTGGCTCGTGCAGAGCTGAGAACATAGATTAATCTTGAGGATTAGAGCTGAATTAAGTTGCATGCTTAAAACACTCAGGGTATTTGGGACTCATTTCGGGAGGCAGATTCAGCCAAAGTTTGCACTGCCTGACAGTTTTCTGTCAAACATTTTATGGTCACTCCAACAGTTTATCTCAGCCTTGGACTCTTTGCTTTATGTGGGGCAATTAATTTGGAGCGTGCATGTGGGGAAGAAAAGCTGTGTCAACATCTGGGCAGCCTGCAAAAGCTGAGAAGACGGGCAAGTTTTTGATGCACCATTCCTGGGCGCCGTAGGGTTCTTATAGGTCAGATAGTTTGAGGAAGTCAAGTGCCTGCTCGAGCTGCACTCGCATTTGTGCGAGTATCTGTTTGTCTTTAATTCTGTGAAACACTCGAGGCTTTATTACTTTAGGAATGGGCCCCCATTAGTATTTCTTTCCTGTTAGGGGAGATGGTTATTTAGTTTAAGAGAAAAACAAAGACGTGAATCTCCCAGAAAAACAAAATGGTTTTATTTGCTTGGCAAAGACTGAAAAGCAAAGACAAACAGCTAGTGTGAGTTTATAAAAAGGTAACATAGTCTGTACATAAACTTAATAAATTTCTGTCAGGACCACTTTAGTTGAAATAAGATTGTTATTCCATCTGCAGTTATCCCTTCCCTGAACAGAGCAGGCATCTGTGACACTGGACATAGCAATTATTAAATCAGAAATGATAACTATTGTGCACAGGCAGCAGCAAATGTACTATATATTTTACAGTACTTCTTTGTATTTGCTATATTTGTGAATGTGCAAAAGGGGAATTTGCAGTGCTCCGCCTAATTGATGAAGTTTAAAGGTTTTGGTTGGTGTTTCTGGATAGAAGCCAATCTCTGTCTGTTTTTAAGTTAAGGTAATTACGATAAGGTGAAAAAAAAAGTGTAGTAAAGAACATGTAAAATGCTTTTTGTGTTAATAACCTTTAAATACACCTAAGGCCACGCACACCTGTACACAGATGCTTTGTTACATGAGAGGGATTTAGTCGGTCTTTATTTGTCAGCTACATGTATGGAAGAAATAATACTGGCCATAATGTAATCAGTAATATATTACTATGGATATTTGATTTGAAGCAACATTAAAGAGTTTTGATTAAATTCAATCAGAGGAGAGCATCTGACACCCTTTAAGGATCCTGGAAGTGTAAGAGATTTTAGTTTCAGCAGGTGTCATAGCTAGCTTTGGCAGCTAAGACACCTTCTCAGACCTGTGAATGTGAGAAGCAGAGTGCACATCATCTATGAGAGGGTTTCAAAACTGATCACTTGTCAGACAGCTATAAATAGATAATCAGTAGATAAAAACTCTTTGTCATTTTGATTTGGTTTGAGGTATTTAAAAAGGTTCCAAACATTGTCCACCAAAAACTGAAAGGACTTACATCTAAATGAATGGTTGGTTTTTATTGAGTTGACAGGATGTTTTCAGTATCAAATAATAGTGATTGTGAAATCCTGTGCTGATACCAGTATTTCAAACAATTGGTCCAATAGTCGATACTTTTTTCTTTTTTCTTAGTTTTGTCATTTATCCAAGGGATAAAAAAGGATGCTTCAGTGTAACAAAATAATCAGAATGATTTAAACTCTTTTAGCTTTTAAAGATTTTGCCTGCACAAAATTTGTGCAACACAACAGATACATTTCGGCCACTGATCCTGGTAAATACCACTTTATTTGCTGATATGCTGGTATCAACAAAGCCTATATTGGTCCATTCTGCTATTTGTCTAAAATATATTCGTGCATGCATTCTATGAAATATATATTTTGAACTTGCTAACATAATTGATCTTTCAGCAGAAATAGCCAACAATCAACGGGAAAATCGTCAGCATATATTAGGAAGAGAAATGGTTCTAGGATTGATCCCTGTGGAACAGCAGTTCACTCTTGGATTTAAAAGGTACCATCAATATTTATTTACTGAGTAATTTGAGTAATTAAATATGTTTTACTCATTTAAATACAAGATTATGACGTAATAGAGTCCTGCTTATATGACTACTTTTATGTACTGTACTGGAAATTTTAAAGATCAGTGACATGGTTTTATTTACGAACTGCTGCGCGTAGATCTGTAACTGGAAAGAAGTTTTAAAAAAAGAGCGCTCACAAATGCTGCTGGTTTTAATTGGCAACTAAAACCAAATGTTTTGCCTATAACTTTTTCTACAAAAAATCCAAACACACTTAGATGCAAAGCAGGTGAAAACTGATTTAAGAAATACAAAAGGCTGGAAATACTACATGCTCTCGTAAACAATTTGCTCTGAAAGTGAACCCGTGGTCAAGAACTCATTATAGAGAAACCAGACAAGCTCTGGTTCAGTGAATTTAACAATCTGTAAATGCTCTCCAAATAAGACCAATAAGGCTGGTAAGACCCAGCTACTCAAATGCTGGATGCAGCTGTACGGTGGGCAGCAGATGTGAATGAGCCAGTAATTGCGGACCATGTTTACGTGGCTAAACATGAAAATACTAGGACAAATAAAATAGAAAAGAACCACATAATGAAGGTGGGTGATGATCTCTGAAATTACTGTTAGTGGATTAGATTAGATCATCAAGTGATAGTTTGATCCATGGGTAACTTTTAAATAGCTCTTTACAACAAACTCTCTCCGTTTTTGTTGGTATAAATGAGCAGTTGCACGAGTTTGACCCCATTCATTCCTCCTCATCACTGTCATCATCTTCATTTTGACGTACACTTGCAGTAATGTCTGGTATGCTTTCATCCTTGGGCTTGAAAGTAATCCATGTTTGTGGATCATTTTATGGAAATGATTTGGACCAAAACTGCTCAAGTCATTTTGGATGCCTCAGACTGAATTGTGACATAAACAATAACAGCCCATGATTGAAGGGATTTTAAAACTAAGACCTCTTCAGTGTTTCAATATCAGATTTAAATTTTAGGCGTTAACGACAATGGTAATATAACAAGCTATACAGGGTTCCATTTTAATACATCACACTGATCCCACACAACAAAAATACTGGCTCATTTAGAATTTGATGGCAGCAACATGTCTGCAAAAGGTGGCACAGGGCCATGTTTACCACCCTGTGGCATCCCCCCTTCTTTGAAGATGTCTGTAAACATCTGTGAATTGAAGAGACCAGCTGCTGGACTTCTGGGAGAGGAATGTGGCTCAATTCTTGCTGTTGCAGCCATGCTGTTGTAATAGCTGTAGTATTTGGTTTGACAAAGAAGCCATCTGGAACATGTGTTGCTCTAGAACCTGTATATACCTTTCCGCATTGATAGTACCTTTCTAGTTGTGCAAACTGCAAGTTTCGATTTGTCTGACCACAGAGCAGTTTTGCCTCAGTCCATTTTAAATGAGCTTTGGTTTAGAGAAGACGGCAGTATGTGTAGATCATGTTCACTTATGGTTTCTTCTTCGCATGATAGCCACCATTTGTAGATGGCACAGTGAACTGTGTTCACAGACTTCTAGAAGAGTTCTTAAACCTATGTGATGATTTCCGTGACAGGATCATGTCTGTTTTTAATGCACTGCCACTTTAGGGCCTGAAGATCACAGACATTCAACGTTGATTTTCAGCCTTGCTCCTTGTACTCAGATATTTCTCCAGATTGCACAATTTCACAATTTGTAAATGGATTTCTTTTTAAACTGGTGTCTTTCCGTCCATCTTTACTTACCAAAAACTCTGCCTCCATAAGATCTTCATTTTTATACCCAGCCACTGATCTGTTTCCATGAACCTAATTAGCTGCAAAATGTTCCTCCATTTCTTTCTTTTTAGTATCACTTTAAACATTTAATATATTTTCTATGTCCTATTTTTAATAAAATATACGTTCATGAGATTTGGAAATCTCAAATATTTACATTTTAGACATGCTATGACCCGGCTCAAAAGCTGCAATATAAATATGGAGACTAACACCAGAATTTCATAAAGAAGAGGTTTTATTTTAAATTACGTAATAAGTTAGCTAAAATAGCTGGTACCACTAAGACAAAGACTGGTGCGCCTTCCCGAAAGCCTGCCTCAGGTATGCCTTTATCCACACCTCACCAGGTGTGGTCAATTAGCAAACAGCTGAACACTCTTGCACTGCCACTGCAAAGAGGTTAGGGCTGCAGAGGGTCGTAACAGACAGCATACTAACTTTTTCAGAATTGGGATTGTATTATGACATCATAATCATGCTTCATGCAAAGTTTGTTTCAACTTTTTTTTTTTTGCTTTAGGGAAGATTGGTCTATGCTCGTTAATAATGACTTAAGGTGTTTTCAGCTACTTATGAAATCTTAAAATAGGTGGAATGACAGAGGCCTGTTTGCATTTCTCAGGAGCTTGAGTGCTTTAGCTGAACTGCATTTTCTTTCAGTGAATTTTTACTCCACCAGTCTCACTAAAAGGAAGAGGAGGTTCTGACACTCCCATGTATCAAAAGGCAAATTCCCCATCTCATCAGACATGCTGATCATGACCTGCGTGAAGACCTTTATCTAGTGAAAATCAATGCGGAGCAGTTGCCAAACTCTCAACACTGAAGGCTCCAGAGGAAGAGGAAGGGAGAGACTTTTGGCATTACTGTAATAAGCCGTTATCCTACAAAATGTGGAAAACCACCAACACATGTTAGCCAAGCTGGAGCACACACACACACACACACACACCGCCCACACATAGGAGCAGCACAAAAGCAATAAGAGTACTTGTAAAACCATCCTCAGGACTGACAGCAACCACATAACAAATCACAAACACAAATAGTGTAGCCTTCCTCCCCCACAGTGCAAACTAAGCCCCCTCCTCCCCCGCTACCTCCAGACACTTTTCAAAGCATCATTTCTCAAGCAGCAGCACATGAACTAAACTAAACCCAGAGGTGCTTATAGATTGTTCCTCATAAACAAAGCCATCACGCTACCCATCAGGGGTCTCAGAGTGTCTCACCTTTCTCCTGCAGGATAGCCAAACAGCTAAATGGAACATTTAAAGTTGTTCCACAGGCTATGAGAAATCACCAAGACACTCTTTCGCTTTAAACAAGTCATTTATAACAGCTAATATGTAACAAAGACAGTAGCATTTACAGTAATATGTTCTCATCGCAAACATAGGATGTGCAACATCTATTCTTTTGCACCGTCCTCTGCTTTACAACCAGTTCATTTAAGAAAAGGTGTCCATTACTTCTACTACTACTTGTGGCCTGGAGTTAATTACCTCAAAGAGATAAAAACAATGCTTTTAAAACAATGATTGACAACTTGAATAACAACTTTGAAGCAGGGTTCTCCAAAAGTTTAGTCTGTGACCTGTTATAAAAAAGCACATGTGTCATGCTTTGGAATGTAGTTGAGTTGGAGGTCCAAAACGCAGACTTCAGAACCACACAGGGGCATGACATGACAAGGCTCAACTGAAAGACAAGGGCTATAAATACACACAGAATACACTGAGGGGTAACGAGGACAGTGGAAACAGATGCATAACAAGAAACAGGTGAAACTAATCAATGATAAGGAGACAGGGGAAGTAAAATCACGTGCAATACACAAGGGATAAGAGAGTACCAAAATAAAACAAGAAGTAACATAATGAAGAAACCCCTAATACAAAAACAGAGAATTAACAAGGTGAATGCAGCCCTGACACTCTGGTGCTGAGTTACAGACGGGGGGCCGAGCCTGACTGGTTGGTGACAAAATCTTTAAACCAGGAGCAGGTGGCAGGGGGAATCTGAAGGTGGTCTAGTTTGGTGGTGAGAATGTCTGGGATTATGGTGTTGAACACTGAGCTGTAGTCCACGAAGAGCATCCTCACGTAGCTCTTCCTGTTCTTCAGATGGCTCAGTGCTATGTGAAGGGTGATGGTGATGGCATGCTGTGTGGACTGATTTACTTTGAGAGGGAGGTAGGCAGTCTCTGATGTGGTGAGAAACTATTGAAACACCTCATGACTACAGACGTGAGGGATATAGGTCTGTAGTCATGAGGTGTTTCAATAGTTTCTCACCACATCAGAGACTATTGAAACACCTCATGACTACAGATGTGAGGGATATAGGTCTGTAGTCATTGAGACTGTCTATTCCAGACCTTTTGGGGATGGGAATGATGGTGGAGGCCTGCCAGTTGGTCTGCCCATGCTTTGACCACAGCCCCAGAGATATGGACGAAGCCTGGGCCTCTCCTGGGGTACAAGGCTCTCAGTCTCCTCCACAAACATTTTAACAATGAAAACACTCTTTTTAAATTATAATAATTGAGCAGGCGCATGGTGTTTTCCCATTTTCTATTATACAGATGTACTTATGGGAGCTCGTATCAAACAAAGCCATAGTTTGAAATAGTGAGACAAGTGTATGTACAAGTGATGCAGCTGAGCCAAATGCTGCCATGCTGGTTCACACCTGATGTTTAAACCTTCTGCCTATGAAGGACAGCCAATCAGCAAAAAGACTTGCTTAAAGAGAAGGTGCTAAAACAGCTGGTTTCAGACAGAGGATGAACTGACATTGCTGCACCAAGGCCCACGTCTAAGAAAAATGGGCTGTGAATCATGCAAAGCTAATCTTTTGCTTTTTGGCCAAAGCAAATTACAAATGTGAGAGACAGAGGTTTGCGGTTCGATCCAAATATCAATAATCAGTATTGGTATCTGATTACTTTGTTTCTGTCCTGCATGTAGCCCACTGATCTGTGTTCAACAAATTTTTTTTCTGGAAATGAAAAAAACAACAACCCTCAAACACACACTGTGAAAAATGTCTGAACCTTTTCAAATTATGGATGAGTCATCTCACAAATCATACTACTCTCCCCTACATAAGCTGCCTATATAGGTGAAAATATCCATATCTGTATTGGCAATAGATGCTCATATTTACTTGGCATCAGATCAATACCAAGTAAATAAGTATGGCACAGCACTAGTGAGTGAGAAAGAAAATGATTGGTTCGGTCAAGTGGATTTATCACAAATTCTTTATAAATCTTGTTAAAATGGATGGAGATCCAACGTCACCCCAAGTACGTAGCCCTGCATGGACACCCCCATATAAACGGTGTCTCCACCACTGCTGCGGTGTCACTTAGAAAAGGAAGCTCTGGAGTTGATCGAGGTTGAAGTCAGTCCACCTACGGATGAGCAGCAGCCAGTTTGTGTAGAGATTTCTGTAAACTGTTGCAGTGACGGTGATGTGAACAGAAAGCGAGAGAGAGGAAGAGAGTGTGAGAGCTCCTCAGTTGCCTTAGCAGCGCAGCCTCATTCCTCCACAGTCGGGCTTCAGTCCGCTGTACTGCGCGCTTCACGGGGCTTCCCTCACGGCTCCCCATCAGTTAACCCTGTCACACTCCGCCTGGTCTCCATTTATTCCACCGTGCTCGAGATTTTAAAAAGAGAAGAAGAAGAAAAAAGCAAACAGAACTCTGGGCTGCCTCCAAGTTTCCTAAACGCCCCTCCTCCGGCTGTTATGAAGGAAAAGGTGGCGGGCTGATCGGCTCAGTCACTCAGCGCAGGTGTGAAACCAGAAGCGAAGAGAGGATGGCTCTGCGGCCGGGGAACGGGACTGTGACGGAGTGGGGGAACCTCAGCGTGGAAGTTAGCGATTACAACGTGAGCTACACGAACCGCTCCGTCCTCAGCAGACCCGCAAAAGCCAGAGGTAAGAGCACACATCTGAATCATCCAGGCTGAGGTGTTAAACTGCTACAGATGGCACCATCAGGCAACACCTGGCCCCAGACAGATCCGGTATAAACAGATAAGGTGTTACACCCTATTGTGTTTATTATTATTATTATCATCATATTATTATTGTTAGTCTAAACTGATTTGGCTTAAATTGCCAACCTTGTTCTTCCTCAATATTCCTCTTTTCATAAAAACTAAATGTGAGTGATGATTTTAAAAATGCAGCTTTCATTTCTTGTTAGCGTTGAAGCCCTCCAAGTTACAAACAGACTAATTACTAATTCCTTGGTTACAAAAATGCAATCAATACACCTAATGTAATTTCCTCTCCTTCCTTACATATGTAGAACACCAAATAATGCAGTTTTACCTACAGATCATTTTTCCCCCACACTGTGTCAGATCTGTATTTTTTTAAAAGAAAGCCATTTGCAATCAAGAGTTGTTTTCTTTCTTCTTCTTCTTTTTTAAAAAAATCAGCTTTCCTTATCCTCATTGTATGTAATCAGTCACCCAGCTTCCCAATTTACTGCTGCTTCTCTCTGCATCAATAATGCCCCAATCAGAATTAGCAGCAGCAGCAGCGGTGGCAGCCTTGTGAAGAGTGAAAAGCAGCTCTAATTCTGAGTGTTTGTTCTTCTCACTTATAAGTCTCAAAGTGGGCAGGAGATTAAGCCCAACACCAGAGAAGATAAGGCTCTCACAATAAGTCTATCAGGACACCAGTTGAGCGCACAGGCTGATTTGGAAAATGAGGGCGAGAGGTTCTTTTAAATTTTTTTCCCACCACCTCCCCCCCGCCTCTGCTGCAGTATCGAGAACATTTCAAATCTTTCCTCTCTAAATAATTCACAGCCATTCCTACTTGTGTGCTGCATTACTTTTATTGACCTTATATGTGAGGCAGGCATCAACATCAGTGAGTTCATCTACCCAGAGAGCAATCTAACACGGTGAGAATTGTGGTCACATTGCTACGTCCGCCTAACATGCCTGGCTGTCACATAAACTTCTTTTTACTTATCTTCATCCTTCAGGGTCTCTTCAGGCTGTAAGAGAGCGACGGTTATGAATGCGTATTGTTGCTCTCAGATATCCACAGCTGGGGCAGTAAATTAAAGCCCCACCCCGCCCCTTGTGGAATAACCACCGACTGATTCGCTGAATTGGAAATTGTGTCTTTGGCTTCTGAAACGAATGAATTCCTGATGCAAAAGGAAAAGAAAGGATTTGTTTTAATGTTGGGGAGAAACAAAGAAATCAATTTAATATTATAAATGGACCTTGATGATAGCTTCCAATAAACATCAAGTGTTAAATTTAATGTTAAATTCCACATCAAAAGCAGTTTAGGTGAAATTAATTAAAAAAGTTATTGAAGTAGATGAAAACACAGTGCAAATATATTCTCTGAAGTCACACACTGAAATGGGTTTCATTTAATCTACAAAGTAGCTTCAGTTATTTAGCAACAATCAGTTTCATCAACTCAAAAATGGGAGAAAATTTCAAGGAAAGCCACATTAGTTTTTACAGTGTAGATGTAGATTCATATTAATTAGTAACCATCTTCAGCCACGGGTGGAGGTTTTGTTTGCACATTAGGAGGTTGGGCATTAAGCGACAACCAGAGAGATGCTCACCCTGGAAACTTTCTGTAGAATTTTGACTCACTTGAATGCTTCATTTATCTTTTGTTTAATTTGTTATTAATGTTATTTATGTAAAAGAAAACACAAAAATCTGCAGTCACTGTGCTGAGGGTTATGTTATTTGTCCCTTGCATCAATCCTGAACTCGTGAAATCTATGTTTTCAGTACAGAATAATCAGCAGATTATTTCCTCACCCACTTGTTTCTCCTATAAGACATCATTGTATAGTGACAGATCCCAGTCACAGCTTTCTGTAGCCCAGAATGGGATCTTTAAATAAATTCTTTTGTCTAATGAACAGTCAGAAGTGATGGGCGGGTGATTTATAGATGTATTTCTTACAATTACAGGGTGCTGTATTCAGCTTTATATCACAACTGCAGCTTGCGTTGTTAAGCATTTCCTTTTTTCTTAGTTACTATAGAAGTCTTCAAGTTGTGAGGTTTACATCTCCGGGGTGGAATGGGAGTTTAAAGCATGTGCAAAAAGAGAGACGTGACACAAACTACTGTACAACGTGAAAGGGATGGGAGCATGCTGCTGTTCCAAAAAAACTGGCGTACAGTAGATTTCACACTCACTTAGGCAGGTCTGAACATGAATATACGATGAATGTATTTTTAGAAATTACATGGTGTAAGCGTTGCAGGAATCTCATTATTAAACTAAACATCTTGAAACGCACTTAGAAGGTGTATTTAATGTTTTTGCTCTTTTTTAACTACAGAAGAACCAACAGATTTCAGTCAGGGCAGCTCAAAAGAAGACTTCTGTTGTTATCTGCAGTCATTTATGTGTCTCTGTTCTGGATTAGACATGCATGTGGATGTGCATAAATCAGCGAGTGCAACAGAAAAGCTGCAGCACAGAACAGAGCACGTGTTAATGACAAGAGATGTGACAGTGATTGTTTTAAAGACAGCAAAGAAGGAGGCACTCAGGTCGAGATGGGTTGCAAAGCGGCTGTTGAACAGAAACTGTGGGTAGGTTAAAGGAGCTTAAATAGCCCACCCTATTTAAGTAACCGGCAGGATGTGAAGGGTGTCAGCTGAGCCATCAGCTGATGAAGGCTGGCAGTGAGATCAGCTTGACTCTGTGGCCTGTCTGAACTTATGGTATACCTGATTTTTAAGCTTTAGTATCAACGTAATCCAAATGTAGTTGTTTGTACATCTGTGGTTACATTGCAAAGCAAGGCTGCCAATTACTAAGTCTCTAAGTTGATGGTTCTGACCAAAATATATACAAATGCAGGCTCTAAATGAGGTAGAGTAGCATAATTTTAATCTCCATGTTTTAAATTGGCTGCATAGACTCAAGTATGTGCCTGATTTTGGTTTGGCATACAGCATCCTAGTATGTGAAGTCTTAATCTTGGATATTTTCACATGTGTTTCATAGATGTGTCTGCCTATGCTTTTGGTCTGCTATCTCAATTATGACTATTGTATCAAGAAATTCAGGATGTCCACACTGGGGTCAGTGGGAAGAATACATTGCTTTCATTCACTTGCACCTTTTTTTCTGATTTTGATTTCTTTGTATGGTTTTCTTTTAAATTTACATTCTGCAGATGACTGACATGTTTTTACCGCTTGTCTGAAGAGTTGTTTAACAGATAGAGCCACTGTAAAACACCGACTGCACAGAACTAAAACAACATCTGACATGCATCATTTCAAAATAATCCTTCTGGACTCCTGAGAGAAGTTCAGTTCAGACACGGTGCTGCTTATATGGAATATCTGTAGCTGCACCTTGGCTATGCTTAGACACTCTCTGCTCTCCAGATGATTCAAAGTGGCACTCTGCTGAGCTCACCCTGTCTTGCGATGAGTTATCTTGAAGTGGATCTCATGAGCATTAAATGAACACTTGTTTTTAGAGGGAATCCAAAAAGTCGCCTTGGGCACTGAGCAAAAGTGGAAAAACCGGAGAGCGAGACAAGAGACGTGCTGCTGCAGAGTAAACTGTGCACAGTATACACAGTAAAAGAGCTGGGAGTTTCTAACATTGTACCCATTTCTACAATGTTGTATCTTGTGGAAGAAATTAGAATCTTGTTCCCTTGGGGTGTTTACATAGTGATGTTATCTGTCATAACACGATCGCAGTAATCAGAGCTAATAATTGGAACATTTTGAAGCAACCTGTTGAGGTGAAACAAATGGCATGCATGCACTGTGAGTACAAAGATTTGAAGCATCCGTCCTCCTGATAATGAGAAGCTGCGTGTTGATAAAATCCTGGTCTCTTAGTAAACAGTTCCTACCTTTGTCCTCTCATCAGGTTACTCCATTAAAACAGCACATTCATATGAGAACAAAGTTATCAGGCCCCTTATGAATTAAAGCTTCTGTCAAAAATTTCTCAAGTGCTTTTTTTAGCAGAGCGAGGGAATTTTAATACAGCATTTTTAAACATACTAGCTTCCATTAGAAATTTCTGTTTGCACATTATTTTAGAAAAAGCAAAAATTCTTAGCCCACTGAAAAACGGAGCTTTTTATTGAGCCAAAACAAAAACCACCGCTGTGCAATGATGTGCTTTAACTTTGTATCGCTCAAAGCTTGTAAAATCAAGTTAAACAGAGGTTTTTCTTCCAATTTACACATAGTATAAAAAAACTCAGCAAGGATTTGAGTTGTCTCTTGAGAGAGCATAATGCCAAAAACAAAAGAAATCAGTTTAGACTTGAGAAGAAAGCTGGAGACAGATATACAAAGTTATCACAGCATTTCTGAGTGTCAAGACTTGGAGTGAGAAGTATGAAGAAATTCAAAGAGGGTCACAAAGTTTAGAACAAGCCTGGCAAAAAGAAAACTAGTGAGAGATGGGTATAAAGACCCCAGAAAAACTGCCAAGACACTAGTGAGTGCTTAGCCAAAGAAGACACTAGAACCCTGCACAGGATTGGATTGCAAGGTTACAGACCAAGACAATCTCCACTTCTGCAGAAGAGACACCTTCAAGCCACTAAGAACAACCTGGAGTAAAATTATGTATACTGAAAGTGTGTCCTTTGGTCACATAAGATGAAACTAGAGCTCTTTGGCCGTAGAGATGCTGCTTATGTTTGGAGAAAGAAGGGAGTGGCATGCAACGTGAAGAACTCAGTCCCCGCTGTGAAACACGGCGGTGTGAGCATTATGCTGTGAGGATGCTTCAATATTTCTGGAACTAGGAATCTGGTCAAGGTGGAAGGAATCAAGAGAAAAGAAGGATAAGTGAATTTTTTAAAAGAAAACCTCCAGCAGTCTGCAGCAAAACTGATTCTGAGTCATCGCTTTGTCTTCCAAAATGATAATGACCCAAAACATACATTGCTTCCGGGAGAAGAACTACACCAAAAGACCAAAGTGAATGTTATTGACTGGTCTGCACAATGCCCTGACTTTAATTGGAACTGGAAACTAAGGTCCATGCAGGAAGACCATCAAGTCTGGAGGAGCCTGAGAGACTGCCCTGGAAGACTGGACTGGGATTGTTCAGGAGACATGTGTGAGACTTGTTGAAAACAACAACAAGTGTCTGCAGACTGTTATCTAGTAAAGGATACACTGTTAGCATCAAGGAGGCTAATAATTAGTTTTTTGGTTTTGTGAAATAATTTTGTTTTTTTTGCACAAAATAAAATAATCTAAGGATCCAAAATAAAACTAGGATGTTTGGAAAAATTCCTTGCTCTATTTAAAAGAATTTGGGAAATACTTTCATGGGGGGCTTCTCCTCATCTGTATATCACAGATCTAGAGGGTGTATAGTGACACCAGGAGAGTATGAGCGCACTAATGAAGATCACATCAAACAGGAGCACGGTTTCAAATCCATGGAATAGCCGTATTGATCTGTAATGCTCTCTGTCTGCACTCTGGCTTTATTAACTCACGACAGCGGAAGAATGGAATGAAGCCCGAGCCACAGTCATATGAGGTTACCCAATATTGGTTAGGCTCAGTGCATATAATGGGTGGTTAATGTCATTCTCAGTTAATCCTTTGTCATGCGATTCACCAGAGTGGTCTTAGAGACAAAAGAAAGACCGTTTACAACTGTGGCAAATGAAAAAAGAAGTTTATTGAATCTAAAATATGGGCTTTAATATTTGATTGATTGCTACTTGGTGAACTTTAGGTTCCAATTAGTAGTTGGACTGCATCGTCTCTCCCGGTGCCTCGGTGCTGGCTCAGTTTACAGTGTGATTTATAGAATTCTAGTGGCAAACACCTTGACAAAATGTTTAATTCAACACAGAAATCCCTAAAAGGGAAACTCTTGTAATAGCTATGAGTTGCTGGCTCCAATTAGAGAACACAGAAGTGAATGAGAACACTATTGAATTAGTTTCAGTAAATTGGGGTCAAACAGGGAATTCCCCTACTTTTACCCCTACTGGCTAAAACTTAATTGACAGAAATTTTACTCCATAGTGAACAACAAGCTTTCTTAATGGGTCTTCAAACAGAAAGAGACTAGCAGTCCTGTAGCAAACACAGACCTTGGAATGCCAGTAAATTTCAGTCACTTTTAGTGATGACAGGCAACATATTTATTAGAGACAACCCTGAAGCAGGCCCTGAGTTAAACGTTGGATAAAATCTCACTATTAGATGTCAGTAGATTGCAGATTGCAGTTAATTTAATTCTGGTTTTGTACCTCTCCCAATTCAATTTCATAATCCCAGCTATGGTGGCTGCTGAAGGACAAACATCTCTGGCCACTGCTCATCTGTAGTGAGTTCAGGCTGTAAGTCTGCTGTTTACTTCAGCTGTCAATATGACTGCAGCGTCAATATCCCGAGTGCCACATCTATTTACTATAGAGAAAGCTGTACATTTTTGTGAAAGGAGTCCGATATGAGTCAATGTGCTCACTTCTGACTGATGACAATGATACTGGGGTTGCTGCTGTTTTTTTAGCGCTGTTAGCTGCTGTTAAGCATTGTTAGCTGGCATTGGTAACACTTTCTTTGAAGTGGATATAATATTTTTTTACTCAGACACTTAAATTCTCATACAATGTAAGAATGTTATCAAGCTGTTTATCAGAGGGAATGTGTGATTTTCAGGGCACTCAGCCTAACACTTAACAACGGGAGGGTTGCATGTCTAATCTGCTGACAATAAGCAATTCCAATAGGAAGGAAAAGACATAACCACAAAGAGACAATGAAAATAAATGCAGAAATGTTAAATGGTCATATATAGCTTGAAAGAGGTACTTGTGAAACTTAAATCTTTGAATTAAAAAAATCTCATAAGGTGTACTACATATGTGGCCGACTCTAACCACATAGATAAAATGTGATTACGCGGAAGGGGATGTCCAACTTGGCTACGGTCCAACAGGCAACATGGTGGCTTCCACGAACAGCCTGCTCGTATGTATTTGTAATGGAATAATTCCAAGTTTATATGTAACATGCACAATGTAAATAGTCATATATAGTTTAAAAGAGCTATTTGTAATCTTTAAATTTGAACTAAAAATAACTCATAAGACGTACTACATATGTGGTTGGTCTCTAGCCAAATACATAAAAAAAATACATTACATTAAATTGTAATTACACAGTAATCAATGTATATTTGAGTACAACAATTTTTTTCTATTAAATAACCTCAAAAAATGATTTACTGTGCCTTAAAACTTATATAAAGTTTTATGCAATTATTTGACATGGCTACCAGTTGCTGAAGAGAATGAAACATACCATTCATTGACATAGGGTGGGTTGGTAAATACATTAGACTGTTAACTAGCCAACAGGATCCTGGATTGTTGCCTAGCGACCAACCATGTGCTATATAGTGATGCGTGATGAGCGGTTCTGTGGATAGAGCTTTAGATTCACCAAGAGCACAAAGAAACACCGTATTCATACAGCACCACACAAATCAGTATTTAAGTGTCTATTTACAAGAAGAGACAAAAAGAAAAGATTAAAACTAGCTTATATGGAAACACTTAGAACTTGGGTTTTAACTCAAGAAATGTTAATCAATCAAAGAAAGCTTTATAAAGCAAGTAGGCTTCAAATGTAAAGTATGAGGAAATAAACTTATTCAAATTTTTGAGCAGTTAGATGAGCAAACTAACAAGGAGTTTGGCTGCTTTTCACTAGCCAAAACAAGCAACCCATCCAGTACCACAGTGACTTAGAGATGCACCTTTCTAATAAGCTAGCTAGCCACTGAACATTAGCTGAAAATGTCAAACCTTCAAACAAAAGTAATTTATGAAAGAGGTCATTCGTCATAGGCCGCTGTGTAGTAGTCAAGGTTTGTCTGCCTTTTAGTGGCTTTTCTTTAAATAAACACATACTCTTACTATACAGATGTGCTATTTTGCCATTAAGTTTTTCTCACACTACGTATTCCACTGTAATGAATATTTCATCTGTGGGTTGGTTTGCTTGCACGATTCTAAGCAAAAACATTCAATTAATGGCAATAAAACATGTTAGTGATGAAAAAAGGAATTAATGGCATCAGAAGCTAATGAAAATATCAGAGACAGAGAGCCTTGTGGGTAATTGAATACATGCTGAGTTTGTTCTTGCACTACAAACAAGCTCCTTCCAACTTCTGAAAAAAATCTAAGTAATGTAGGATCAATATTCCTCTCTCATGGGGAGCCATAGTGGAAAGACTAATTGAGTTGAATTGTGCTGACAGTTACAGTAACTCACCTCATTACAGTGGTAAAATGCAATACGGCGACTGATTTCTGCACATTGAGCTAAATTACTGTCAAAGGATTAATCTGCTACCACTTTTTAAAAGCTAAGCATCGCAGTGTGGTAATGTGTAGTGCAGAGGTTAAATATGAAATAAGTCAGGCTTGTGTAAAGATAAAACCCATCCACCAGATAATGTGCACCAAAATGCAGGGATCCATTTTCATCATTTCAGACAAGTCTAAAATAGAATTACATACTCGTCGTAGGGTGAAATCAGTCCTGGGGATTCAGTGAATTTTCTGTTGGCAAAGGGAATGTGTGGAGTGTCACAAGCACCCTGTCCTGATCCCTATCTCCTTAGTGAATCTTTTTGGACACGAGACAGGCTGTCAACTCTTTGAAGCAACCTTTGCAATTTCAAGGTGGCAGATTAAAGAGACAGGAAGTCAGTGATGTAAGATACTGACCTACTGGCTGCATGGACACAATAAACGAGGCATTAGAAGGAAGCACTCTAAAACATAAACGCCAAGTCTGCTTGTAGTAGTTTATTCACAGTGTGGAGTGTTTACTAGTTAACAGCGAAATGACGCCAAAACACGGCCATTTTTGGTTATAAGGAAAAGGAAGTTTATATGTGATAACCAATAGGGCCTTGTGCCTGGAAGGCCTATCAGAGCAACATGGATCAATTTCAAAACAGTCTTTTCTTACATGAATTCAGTCAGTTTGTTTTTCATGTAGTCTTTAGTGTGGAACACCATAAATGGGAAATTACAGCAAAGAATGCAGAAAGGCTCGTCATTTGAGGTTAAGGTTACACGGATTGATTTGGTTGTATCTGACTTCCTGCCAAAATGATCAAATCGTATGGGTCGAGGAGATTTTCTTTGTACCACATGAATGTAAGGGAACCAAATGCAAAACGACAGGGCCAAGAATCCTCTTCAGTTTCTCTAATGTTACAGTGAGCACAGAGTGCACCACTATGATTTCATAATGTTGGCTCAAAGGGAACTCAACATATGAGACGCCACCATGCTGCTGCAGTTCAACAAACTTTGTATAATGAAAATACAGTTACTTAAAAAGAACAAACCGAAATAATGAGATGAGAGCCCTCGCTACAACAAAGAAAAGAGGAAGAAGACAATTAACGAACCACACAAAAGGCCATCGGATTCTGGCTTTTCCCTGAATTAATATTAGTGAGCTAAACTAATAGAACCAAAACTGAAAACAGGACTGGCAGTATCTCCCAACTCAACTCATAATTAATAAACAAAACTGCAAAAGCTACAGAAAGAAAAAGTTGATGGCAGTGAGGAAAGAAGAGAGAGGGACCGAGACGCCAACCGCCAACCAAGTGCATGTATGTCCTCAGTCAGATACCAGATACACTGTGATCAGATCCTTCGTAGGAATGTTAAAGAAGTAGTATTGGGTTTTTATTAGTGTCTGCTCACCAAAACTAATTTTGAAACCTTAGGTTCGCTTGTTAGCGTTTATTTTTCTCTACAACCTAATGACACATTACTTAATTACTTAATTAATTAGTGCAGTCAGTGACTGTTCCCATGGAATATGCACTGGAGTTCAATAAGGTAGTTCTTCCACAAAGAGTTTCACTGAAATGCTCTGAAAAGTTGAGAAAACTGGTAGAAACAGGTTCTGTCTGTCATTCTGTTGTTCTAGCTACGATAGGTATTGAAGCTAACTGTGATATTACATGTTTATAACATAGAAATTAAACCAAAATATAAAAACTAATTGTGTAATTCTACAGGTGTGGTCATAGAGTCTCTTTTGCATTTTGAGGGTATTTGTCAGAAAACAGGACACGAGATGAATGTTACTTTTTCAGTTGCTATAGATAGTCTATTATATGTGTAGCTGAGCGCTCCATATTGATTTGTTTATAGTGCATCAAAACTGATGTTGTTGGTGTGCTTCCCATGATGCCTTCAGGTTTTCAGAGCAATGCAATCACAAGCAGAGATGGAATGTTGTTTGCGTGCAGTGTGAGCATTCCTCAATAAAGCTACGAGAACATGGCAGGATGTGAATTTTGCTACTTTAGTGAATGATGCAAACATAACAGAGACCCACTTATTGAAGGCCTTTACATGAGGGCTGCTGGTATTTCATATATGTGGCTAAACAGAAAAATAGGAACTAGGAACTACGGGTTGCACCCAGTAAGTAGAGGAGCTTATGTTAGTGCAGGAAAGATTAGTCCAGTAATTGATCAGCAGTAGACGTTAATGAACTAATTTAATGCTCAGTGAATGCGGTAAGTCATTCATCAAGCAGATCTGGCAAACCATTACTAAAAGCTCATTCGTGACCATGAAATAGGCTTTGGAAAAGAAAAAAAAAAATCTAAACTCAGGGTCCATTTACTGGATGTTTGCTGTTTAGACTTAATGCAAACTGACTGGGTGAGGAACTGGACTAGTGTGTAACACAAGTCGTCTGAAGATGTCCTCTTGGTTGGTGGAAAATTATTATTTTTTTATTGATTTGTGTAAATCCACTCACCAAATTCAAGTAATCAAGTAATCAACTGAAATAACAAAATCTGTTGCTTTTCAAGTGTTGCAAATTGTTGCAAATCCGGTCGTTGCTGATTGCCGCAAGTTCCTTATTCATGTCTGTGGTTCCCAGGTTCATTTCCAAAGGGTTTTCTACCCCTTTGTAATTAGGAGAAACATATTTCGATAGAGATGACAGCCATTTCTAACAATTTGAACCATTTCATCATCTCACTGGGGCTTTCTACATGAATTGCAGCCTTACGGTGAGGTTGTGATTAAAAGCATAGTTCAAAACTGCTGCAGCATTGCCTCTGCAGATTATTAGCATCCATTTTTCATGAATTTTGTGACGATTTATTCATGTATCGTGATGAGACCCGGCCCCATCACTCAAGTGAAAGGAGAAAAAAAAAAATACTCCTCTCACTGCACAATCCACAGCCAATAAATGCCAACGCTTTTAAATGCCTTGCTGTGCCTATGAAGTTGTGCTAATCCTCTCGTAAAGATAAGACAACGTGAAGTGATGTGATGAAACTTTAATGAACCCTTTGGGAAAACATAATTACAGTTTGCATTGCAGCAGCCAATAGGATGCAAATAGAGCAATATAGAGGTTAAAGAAACAGACCCAGCCCTGGTGTAAGCAGCCATGTTGATCACTCAGCATTGGGTCAAGGCTAAAGTGTTGCATGCCAGCAACTCCTGCTGCATTTGAGCATTTGAGAGGTGAACCCTGTCCTTTCATTCACATGTTTTTAGATGCCTTTTGATTTGTGCACAGCTGTCATGCTTGAGGGAGTCAAAGGAAGCAAAATGAATTGTCCTGCAGATATAAGGCTCATGGGAGCCAGTATACCGCTGGTGCTCAATGAAGGCATAATTCCATTTTCATTTGGCTGGATCACGTAAAATCTAACACGATAGAGGCTGCTGAGCCAGTGACAGCTTACTGCTTGGAATTGATGATGAAAGCCTTACAATGTAGTGCTGATTCTGAATGTGAAAATCAAACGCATGTTGCAGTTACATCTTATTAGTTACTGAAAGTGGATGTCTTTAGCCCCCCGCCAGATACAGTCAGGGAAAAAATTATTTTAAACCCTGCTAATTTGGTAAGTCTGCCCACTAACAACGAAATGATCAGTCTATAATTTCAGTGGTAGGTTTATTTGAACAGTGAGACACAGAACGATGACAAAAAAATCCAGAAAAATCAATTTCAAAAAAGTTATAAGTTTATTCGCATTTTCTTGAAGGAAATAAGTATTTGATCCTCAAAATCAATTAGCAAGATTTCTGGCTCCCAGGTGTATTTTACGCAGGTATCTATCCAGATTCTAAACTCTGCACCATGTCCAAGACCAAAGCACTTTCCAATGATGTCAGTGACAAGACTGTGGACCTACACAAGGCTGGAATAGGCTACAAGATAAAGATAATATTTACTGTTAGCTGTTACTGTTGCTCTCTTTTTTGCTTGTTTTCTCTTCTGTTTTTTCTTCTCTCAACAGGTGATCCAAGTGATTTTTTTTTTTTGCCCTTTCTCATTGTCCCTCTTCCCCTCCGTTTTTTCTTTCTCTCTCTCTCTTTCTTTCTTTCTTTCTTTCCTATCCCCTAGCCATGTCTGTCCTATCTGTAACAACTGAAAATAAAATAAAATAAATACATAATAATAATTATAATAATAATAATAAAAATAAAAAAGAAGCATATTAAGGTTTTGGAGTGGCCTAGTCAGTCTCCAGGCCTTAACAGTTTCCACTTCCTGCAGCGCTCGAGCAGGCAGCGGCTGATAGCACTCCGGCAAATTCAGTGTTTTACTCCTCTTATATTTATTGTTTGTCTTTTGCACTGAATGGAACTGGAGCTTCATCGTCTCGTCTCTCTATATACTGTACTGTATATAGCAGAGATGACAATAAAGTTTACTTTGACTTTGACTTAATCCCATAAAAAATTTGTGGAGGGAGCTGAAGGTTCCAGTTGCTAAACATCAGCCATGAAACATTAATGACTTGGGGAGGAGCAAAGGAGTGGTGCAAAACTTGTGGCCAACTACAAGACACATCTGACCTCTGTGATTGCCAACAAAGGTTTTGTCACCAAGTGATAAAGCACGTTTTACAAAGGGATCAGATACTCATTTCCTTCATGAAAATGCAAATTAATTTATAACTTTTTTGGAAATGCATTTTTCTGGATTCTTTGGGTTATTGTTCTGCCACTCACTGTTCAAATAAACCTGCCATTGAAATGATAGACTGATCATTTCTTTGTTAGTAGGCAAACTTAGCAAATCAGCAGGGGTTCAAATAACTTTTTTTCCTCACTATAAGTTCCCCTGATGTGATGGCATCTGAATGCGTCACTGTTGTGTCTGACTGAACACTTTAAAGCAGGGGTGTCCAACTCCAGGCCTCAAGGGCCAGTGTCCTGCAGGTTTTAGATATCCCCCTGGGTCAACACACCTGAATCAAATGATTAGTTCATTACCAGGCCTCTGGAGAACTTCAAGACATGTTGAGGAGGTCATTTAGCCATTTAAATCAGCTGTGTTGGATCAAGGACACATCTAAAACCTGCAGGACACCGGCCCTTGAGGCTTGGAGTTGGACACCCCTGCTTTAAAGGTCATGACAGCAATCACAACTATCCATGCCTCACCTGTCAAATCAAGTCCTCAAAAAAAGGCAATAAGATTAAAACAATCCTCTGTGATCCAGAAGGCTTCTTCTCTTTGACCCTGTTTGAGAGGGGCATGGCAACATCTGCAGCATCCGACATTCACACATTGCTCAAATGGTGAAAAGAACGGAATTTAATTTCAACTTAACTCTACTCAATTTTATTTATATAGCCGCAACAACAGTTGCCCCAAGGTACTTTATATTGTAAGGTAAAAACCCTAAAATATTAGAGACAAACCTTAACAATCAGATGAGACCTATGAGGAAGGACTTGGTGGCAGCAGGAAAAAAGTCCCTTTTGAACAGGAAGAAACCTCTGGCCGAAGCAGGTTTGGATGGAATGGAATGTTTAAAGGTATGCTTACCCTCCTGTAGTCAAAAAGCTGTTATTATGAGGAATATTAATGTAAAAGTAGCCATGTGAGCATGGCAGAATGCTGTCACATCTCTGAAATGGGCAATCTTTGGCTAATGAAACAGCTTCAAAAAGCAGAGGACTTTTCTTCATCAAAGGAATAATTCATACTTGCGGTTAAGGGGGACAGAATGTCTCACGTGGCAGAGGTGATTAGCATTAACCTGCAATGTCTTGGGTTCAAAACCGGACCTAACCTCACCTCATCTTTACCGTCTAATCTGTACTCTGTACTTGTTATTGCAGACAAACTTTTTTCACGGTTTACTTTAAAAATATTATTTAATTTGTCTATTTATAGGGAGGACATTACTATGAATATGCCAGCCTGAATCAACTTTCATCTTCACTACTTTGGCAAGATGTTCTCCAGCCAATTAAGCTTAGAGTCACAGAAGCAGGATAAAAGCAGCGATACAAAGAGCTTTTTTTAAATTCTCAAACTAAAAAGTAATGTCATGCTGCACACACTCATAAGGCACAATTTATCCCACAGTGTTTCATAAAATACTTGTAAATACACCCACACAGAGACAAGCCAAAGCACAGCTATTAGGCAAACAGCAGAGGACATGGGGCAAGTTGGTAATAAGATAGCAAAACAATAGTGACAAAAGATCAAAAATACGTAATTTTAATGTGCACACTGAAGTCACATAACAGCAGCAGCTGCGGTTCAACAGCTTGGGCAATAGGCTTTCAACTGTGTAGTTAAATTAAATACTGTCACTAGCATTCAGTCAAATTCTAAAAACTGCGTCATATTTCTAGGTCTTTTCAGAAGTTTTGCAAACATTGAAATTCAAAATATGCATCTGTGTGGGAGGACAACAACAGTCACCTCAAAGTGTTTTAAATTGCATGATAAAGACCCTAAAATATTAGAAAGAAACCCCCACAATCAGATGGCGACAATGGGAAGGAAAAACTCCCATTTTAACAGGATTAGGTAAGGGCTGTCTTAGTGTTCACTGTGGCACAAAGATGCGTTTTAAGCCCCAAAAAACATGCACTGTTTGTGTCCTGCTTCTACTCCTGATGAGCAATGCTTGCCTTAAAGGTGATGTGCTACATTCTGTGCGCAGGCTCTGCTGTAAACCTCTGGACTTCTCGCATGTCTCTGTGTTTAATCAGAGGACTCAGTCAGCACATGGCCAGCCCCGACCTTGTCCTGTCAGATACTCTCATTCTCAAACAGACTCGCTGTGACAGGCCGGTGTTAGTGAAGGGAGCATCCCAAAAACCCTCTGGCTGGGCCATCCAGCACCCACTGATGCTTAGCTGTATGGCAGCGCTGAAAGAAGGAAATCTTATGAAACACACTGTATTCTTTTTTTTTTTTTTTTAAGATCTCAGTGCATGCCACCACATGTCTGTATGATCAATTTGTATAATTAAACCAGTCTATGTTGTTGCTTAACCCTGTATCTGTTTTCAGAGCCTTTGCAGTCACTATGCATTTTGCGTCTTTGTGTCATTGTTTTCATAAGCATGTAGTTATTATCTTTGTTTTTGTAGTCATGACAGTCTCAACTGATTTTTTTTTTTTTTTTTTAGTAACTTTGTTAGCGTTGTTCTGTTGTCATTTACCCTTCTACTCAATGACTTTGTGTCTATTTTCAGTCATTATGCATCAGTTTGTAGTCATTTATGTCTCTTTATGATTTTTTTGTCATTTGTATCTCTTTTTAGTCGCTTTTGCATCTCACTGTAGTGATTTTGATGACTGTGGCCTGGAATTACATCTGGCTGTTGCTCAAATCTTGCTCCTCCCCCTGCCCCCACAAACAGAAAGGATATTGTTGTTGATGAAAAGAGAACTGTTTAATTTTGATCTTGTTTTTCCAGTTTGGGTTGTATTCCCAAGTGAGCCACCTGACACGGTCGGCTCAGTGCTTGTGATATTGTCTATCTCCATCTTTTTCTTGAAGATTACTACTAATGCTTTCATTCACAGGGTGAGGAGAGGAATATTGACATTAGCACGATTTAAGATGTTGATTAAGCCAAGTTATTCTGTCTTGTAATAGAGTTTGGTGTTGTTTATGTGCTCAGAGTCTTATTTCCCAGGGGAACAACCTGATCCAGGCTGTTGTCTTCATGTATTGATGCAATTATCTCCTTTTAAATTTTCTTATCTTGATGTTTTCTTTTTATTAATTCATATATAATTTAATACAAGGGTTGCATGAATAATTCTAAAAAGTATTACTTGCATTTGCATGCAAATGAATAAAACTGCTTTTGGATTAATTTGGGTGTATAGATCCTGGTGAAAGACTTTTGTCAGCCAGCCAGTTCAATTAATGCACCCGTGTTCATCTTATGCTGCTTTTATTTGCTTTTCCACTTCTTATTCTTTGTTTATTACTGTTACAAGTACAATTTCTTCTCTCCCAGGACTAAAGTAGCACAAAATACCTCCTCCTGGAAACTGAGGTTTTGTTAAGAGAAGCTTACAATATTCCTCCCTATAACTGAAAATGCCCTGTGTCTCTTTGTGTCTATCAGAGATGGACTCCTTGCGTATTTTGCTCTACTCGCTCATCTTCCTGCTCAGCGTCTTTGGCAACCTCCTGATCATCCTGGTCCTGATGCTGAACAAGCGCATGCGGACGGTCACCAACTCCTTCCTGCTGTCGCTGGCGGTCAGCGACCTGATGATGGCCATTTTCTGTATGCCCTTTACACTCATCCCCAACATGCTAGAGGACTTCATCTTTGGAGCCACCATGTGCAAGATTGTCACCTACTTAATGGGTGAGCATGAGTCTTTTGATACCAAACCTGAGCTGAATTGTACACTTTTAGTATATGATACATTTAAAGAGATCCTCTTCCTGTACTGTTTTTCAAAGAAGGGATTATTAAGAGTTATTAAATCAGCCAGTTTATTATATAATATCGATATTCCTTCCGGCTAATGCCATGCACTTACTCAGCCAACAAATCGGAAAGTAATGCCACCCCACAGTCTCAGCTGCATACTCTACACATCCTTTTTTTTCCTTCTCACCCCTGCCATGCGTTAATTCATACAGAGACCTTTCTTCCAGGAAAGAAAGGGAGGACAGGAGGAGATACTGTAGAGAAATTTCTATGTCTGTTTCTTCTTTTAGAGGAGAACTTCAGGCCGTTGATTCACACAACAGAATTTTGATCAAGTTTCAGTTGGTGACAGAAAGTTAGGTTAATAACACAGCGTGAAAAGCTGTGGTATAAACAATTCATGAATTCAATTACTTTATGCAAATTAAAAGTTATTTATTTATTTATTTTTGCATATGGAATAAGAAAAGTAAAAAGGTCACTTTAGTACGGATTGGGCTCATTATTTCAGAAATCTTACACAACAAGCAGAACCAGAACAAAGGACAGTTTACATTAATGTGATTATTACCATGTTCTTTTTTTTTTTTTTTTTTTTTAATATATAAATTCCAATC
>VUQG01045123.1:6145-21837 GCA_015106755.1 Etia nguti | reverse complement strand
CTCCCACAAAACGCTACGTCCAGATGAACAGAATCAACTTTTGGAGACATCCAGTTAATAGATTACAAGCACACATCACTGGGCAGAAATGCTTTCTGGGCTATTGACAAAGTGCTCAAGCACATCAGCTCAATCAACCCCTGTTGATGGGTAGCATTGCAATCACATCAGGTATAGAGGGCATGGTCAAAAGACACACTTACAATTTTATAACAAAGGAAAGGGGGATGTACGGAAACCTGACTGGCTGTTGCTGGGTATTATTTTACCTTCACAAGTGACCAACTTTACCCACTTAATCCGCTGCCAGACCTCTACATATTAGTTTTTGTTCTGACTTTTCTCAACCATTTTTTTCCCTGTGCTATTGCCCTGTTGAACTATGGGATGTAGTCTTGGTCACAGCTTAGAGACTGAGTGTCAGTACAATTACAACAAAATTTTCTTGGATGTGTTGAAGCCATAAATGCCAGACACATGCTGTGTATTAAAGTTACAGTTAGCAGCATAATGCCCATGTTGGCTGATTGTGTAGACTATACATGTTACTTTAATATGTTTGCTATGTGATGTTACATTACTGTTAAAAGTCAGTTCCATTTAAATTTATTTTTTAAGCTGGTAAGCATTTGTATTTAAATATAGATGTGGTTTTCCTTGGAATAATATTAGCAAGCAATACACAATAAACAGAAAAAAATTGGGGATGGTTAATAAATAATGTTACTGCTCTGCATTGTTCTTTTTAATAGCACTTTTCCACTCTACTGGAGCACTCAAGGTGCTCTATACAGCATGCCTCATTCACCCATTCATACAAGCACTTTTTTTCTACCCCTAAGTGCTTTCTATCTAACATTCACATAGGAGACCAATACGCAGCAATCGGAGAAAGGTTCAGTATGTTGCCCAAGGGTACTTTGGGATACAGACCAATGACTACAGCCATTGATACACACTGGAGCAGCCAGGGCTCTAACCATCAACCTTACAGTTTGTGGATGACCTGCTCTACCTCCTAAGCTACAGTCACCCCTGATAACCTATTTTTGAAATGTTCGGCTAAACTAGCAAATCAGCCCGAGGGGTCAGACAGTCGGTTGCTAGTAGACATCAGTTGCCCAGATATCCCTGTAATGTATTTGCCACTATGTCAGTCAGTGGTATCCCTTGCTCTCATTAGTAGTCACTTCAGTCACTTGTGTCGAAGTTCAGAATCTGTAGCTTTACTGTAGCTTAATCCACTTTGCATTTCCTGCAGTTCCTAAGTGTTGCTTCTGGAAGTTGCCAAATGTCACTGACTTTAGGCTCTGGTTGCCACGTCACTGCGAATTGGTTTCTGTGTGGACATACTTCAAGAAAGTTAATGCATTTGTGTTAGTGTTAGCTACTATTAGTCAGAAGAAAGCTAACTCACTGTCAGACTTGATAACCCCTCATGATTGAATGTTCTGTAAATGTTGACTATAGAATGTCCATGAAGCTAATCAAATTCTAGTTTACCCATGTGGCCTTCATAAAACTGCCTTTTTTTCTGGCTAATGTTAGCTTATAAGCTAATGTTAGAAATCCCTTCTAACTTCAACAAATTCCTTAATATTCACTGTAACAATTCGCTAGGATTGTCCCTTTGCTAAAACTCTATCTAAAACAGTTTTTTAAGAACAAATCAGGTTTTTTATACTGGCTTACCTTCAAACTTAGATTAGCTACAAAATTAAGCAGTAGCTGACTAACCTCAGTTTACTGTGCTAAAACTGTTCAACTGTTAAAATGGGTTTTTGTTTGTTGTTATGTGGGACTTTTGTTGAGTGTTGAAACTGTTTTATTGGGAACTATTGGTTTAATAATTGTAATGACTAGTGGACTAGGTGAGAATAAGCGAGGAGCATCCTTTGAATTTTCAAAGAAAATGAGTCCAGGGTTTAAAATACACAATCACCACAGTCAAGGAAAGACTTTATATAATTACATAATCTCCTCATACATTAGCAATATAAAAAAAAAACCCTAATAGATATAAATGTTACAGAGAGCACATTTAACTACAAAAGTTTTGTTTTGGATTTACAACAGGATTGAATTATTTGTTATTGAGACAGCAGTTTCAGCAGTAATGTGAGCTATGCAGCCTGGGTAAATGCTGCATCCCTAGGATTATCAGCAGCATGCTATGCTAATGATGTATCTCAGTAAATGTGTGTGTTCGTGTGTGTGCACACTGATATGTCAGCTCTGGCAGCTGCTCTGTGTTTGGACACAGGAGCCCGGTGAGGCGGCTGGCTGTGACAGGAACCCTGTGGGAGCTGCTGTGGATTCCCTCTCCACAGTAATTAGAGCGGGCAGGATGCTGGAGTAAACTCACACACACACACACACACACACATAGAGTGAGGATTTTATGCATCATACTGCACAACAGTAATTAAGGTGATTCCATGAGCTGTAACCTCCTGTTCCCATGATTAAAACTGATAAACAATGATTTATTTCATTCAGAGTTTATTAAAGGGAAGAGATGCTGTTAGGATTTGCAGTAGCACCGCAGGACATTTTCCTATAATATTTGCATATACGTATGGCACACCAAGACACCTGTTGATAGCTTGCTTCAGAGATTGAATCAGCTCATGATGATGCACTCAAATTGGGGTTGTGTTGGTGCACCCAGAAAGACATAACTGCTTTTGAGGCACTGTGAGCTGTGTCCCAACTGTAGTTCATATAATTTGCAGTGATTTTTTTTTCTTACAACCTTGAAGTTCCTGGCATGAAAGTGAGTTGGTATTCCACAGGTGCTATAAAGAAATGTACAAACCCAAATCTGCACGCTGTGTACCGTTACATGGAGAAGTGTCAAAAATGAATCCGATTACTGGAACTTTAGCTTTTCAGAGAAAATTTGGGATGTTGATTATTGCTGTTTTGCTAAAGGCCATGTGCCATTACCTCTACAGCCTCCTAAGGCCAACTTGGAGGCTCTCTTAAATGGGACAGTTATCTCTTGGAAGCCTATATTGCTGTGGTCAGTATATCAAGGCACTGACTCAAAAGGACAAAACAGCACTGTGTTACACTTTGTATTGGATGGAAAGGACCCCTGATGACAATGTTAATATGCTGAAGTTTCATCATCTCACAATGTTGTCTCATGGAAAAAAAATGACATGCCTACCTACCTGTACTTGTATGAAAATTCAGTGACCTCTTTTTTATTCTGTACTTCAAGCCTTTAGCTGCCCGATTTTAAAATAGATATTTCAAATTTCTAGTAGGAAAGTAGCTAGAATACATTAAACAATCTGTCTCAAGCCGTTAGTTTACTAACCATTCATAGGACAGGTGTCTGTGTGGATGTCCCTGTCTAGCCTACCAAAGACACTCAAACATGCAATATGAATGTACCAGTCAGTCACCAGTAAAGCTTCTAATTATCTTCTATGGCCATGCAGCGGGCTGTAGAGGTGTGTGGCCATGGTTGAATTAAAGGAGATATCGTGTTCTGTCTGTCAAAATCACCTTGGTCAGAATGATGGATAGTGGCTCCATTGGGTGCATAATTCCATCTAAAGAGGAAAAATCCTCCTTCATTTTAAAGCAGCAATGCCAATTACAGCTACAGCTCAGGTCTGCTGGGCCGTCCGCTCCTCTGCGCAGAGCTGCCTTTCTGGAACACCGAGCACTGAAACCCGTACTAAACACATTCAGATTGGAGCTTTGCCTGACATATTCATGCCCTTCAACAGCCAGTCTCACACCAGTGCACTCACATACACACTGAAACACACAAATATGGATGCACACAGGTAGTTCTCCAGGGAAACATTGCAACCTGTGAGTGAGCAGTGGTCTGCAGAGGAGGAGGATGCCTTGGAGAGTGGTTTGAATTTTCCATCACCAGCAACCGTCAGAGAAGACGAAAAGTAAACTCCCTAAAAGGCCTTCATTTTACCAGCCAAATCGTACTTTTATATCTCTGCATAATGCATACTCATATCAATCCTTAGCCCCCAATAAGCACAGATTAAAGTAGTTGTAGGGATTTTTCTCCTCCCCTGATCCAGTGCATGTTCTTGTAAGAGGGCATATTTAGTATAGGGTCGATGCTGCTGCGGTGACTTCTGCATTAAAGAGATTTCAGACTCAACTATCTGCCATCTTCCTCTGCCGTTTATCTCCCCACAACAGGCCCAACACTCAGCTTCCATGCTCAAAGGCTCATACTGACGAATATAGCCTACAGTACACAGAAGCATGGGGACAGAATAACAGACACACACAAGCCATACAGCGACTGGGTGTTGCACACTGATAAAGAAGCAATTAAAGCCATCAGATTTCAGTGTCGTGTAAGAATAGCGGTTTATTTACTTATTGGTGCTCCCCTCTGCCTCAGTCACTGGTGACATTGAGAATTACTTTATCTACTTGGAGAAGTTCTCACTCTGAGCACCACTGAGAATTTGAAGAGCACCCCTGTTTTTATTTACTAATGTTATCTTGAACTTATGGACACTTTCCTTAACTTTTTCTTCATGCTGTGCACACCATCTGTCAAGGTTCTACCTGCAGTGGCATCAGAAGACAGACTGACACTGTAATGATCCCCTTGGGAAAACCGTAACAGACAAGTAAAGGCTGAATGACACCTCTCTGTTTAGGTGATGAGCAGACGTCTGTAGTGTATAAATGAATTTATAGCTCAGCAGAGGGTACCACACGTGTATTGTGCATTTTATTTACTCATACATTTTTTTGAGGAGTAAGTTTGTCCTTTAAGTTGATTTGGTAAATCACAAAATACAAATTCACACAGTTATTGATTAGGAGACTGTCCTCACTTCAACCTGCTTTTCCCATAACCACGGCTTAATTGCCACTTGTTTAAAAAGAGGTTAATGCTAACTGTTTATATAGCAGGTTTGTCACTAGTAACTTAGATAAGACTAACATGCGGATTTTGACCCTGAATTCATACTGCATACTGTGTACTTCACACTGGAAATTCCCTTTTTGAAACCTCACCATTAGTTTTGGCATCCGCCATATTGGTTTCATTGAACCAGATGTGACCAAAAATTGATGAGAGAGTGGAATGTTATTACTTAATGCTAGCCTTCTTCAAAGGTCCCTCATGGATACACGGAAATCAGAGCCTTTACTTGGCCTACAATTTTAAGAAGAATTAACTCTGTTCTCAGATTTTTGCTGTCTGTGAGTTCTTCAGACTGCAAGAAGCTACCATGTCCTTGGTTCTGTGTCCCAGCTGATCTCAGTGCCCTTGGGGCAAGATAATTTCCCTCATCCAGTGGTTAGAGCTCTCCACAGTTCTGTTACTTGGCAAAAGGACAGAGCCTGTCACCCATTCCTCATGATTAAATACATCATCATCAGGAAAAGTGAAAATGATACATCTGATGACACTAATTTAGATTTTCAGTTCACAATCATCAGAATTTTTCAATATGACAGGTGCCTTTGATACACAGTAATCAGGACATCACTAGTTCATAAAAATCTGATCAGTTTGACTCACATGGCTTTGTCTTGTAAATTAGATCACTGGTTGTTTTGTGCATTTCCCCATATAGTGTTCAACAAAAGTACTAAATTCCTCCAACCAACATCTGTGTTATTACTGCAGAACTCTGCTCTAGTTTATTTCCTGAAGATGTATTAACTGAGCTCTAATAAGCCAACTTCCAGATCCAGATCCTTTGTATGAAACACAGCATGCTAAAGAAGGTTGGTAGTGTACCGGGGATGTATATAGGCCAGCAGCCTGGTTCAGCCCTCAGGATATTTTCTGCTCTGTTATTCCAGCATTATATCCTGACAGCCTCAGGCCACTGCAATTTATGGTGAGTGCTGACTCAAGGCCATTCCCAAAGGCTGCCCCAAAACCCCTTCTTAGAATGCACCACTACAAGAATTCTACAGTATAAATATATTTATTTTACAAATATATTTTATATAATAAACCTTTAAAATACCAAAGATAGTAATGAATCTCATTAATGTTGAAAATATGTTCCTTGTGCCTGAGAATCTTCTGCTGCATGTATGTTTACAGATTCTTATTTGGGGTTGCTGTGACTCAGGGGGTAGAGTGGGCTGTCAACCAACGGGAAGGTCAGGGGATCGACTCCCGGTTACTCCAGTCTGCATGCAAAGTGTATATAAGTACCAGGATTCTCCCCATTCCTTATTTTAATTTAATAGAGTTCTCAAATAACTGGTAAAAAAGAAAAAGAAAAAATGTCATTGTAAAACACTGTGGCCAAAACGCATGTTCATGCATTTAAATTTCTCAGACTGACCTTTGTCTTAAATAGCCCACTTCCTGAGTTAATTACTCAGTTACAGTAGAAATCAAAGTCGGATAAAAAAAGATAATTTTGTTCGTTTGTTTGGGGTTTTTCTCTTTTTTGTTTTTAACAATCGTGCCATCACATATCCTTCCATCACACCCGGCATCTGTATATGCTCTTGAAATACTGCTTCGTAATTGGATTAGATCTCAATATGGAAATAAGGTAGTTGACCAACTTATCAAGCAACATGGCATGTTTCAGATCATGGGAAGCAACTCTGTGTAATGCTACAATTAGTTAGGAAAAGTTTTATGACAAAGTGAGAAAGTCGAGCACATGTGCAGGCTGCTTTTAACTAGATACTAATGTTATTAATATGAAAAAAGCCCACGTAGAAACTCAGCAGCATATGTTACAGTGGCTGGCATTACACTTCATTCAGTGTTTCCTGCTTCTGTGCTCTACTTCTTTTTTTGTCTTTGGAGATGAAAGAATTATTTGAAGCTTTTCGACAGGCAGCTTGAGATAATATACAAAATGTTCAGGTTAGCATGCTAATCAGTTCGCTCTGGCTCATCTCATCTCGTCTCAAAATACCGCTTCATACTTCAAAAGGCATAAGTAGCGGCCAGTCCTTCTCTTGGTCCAGCATAAAGGGATTGTGTTTTCCTTTGTCATGTGAATAAAAAACCTAAATTGACAATGGCTGAAACTCTTGGAGAGTACCAAAAAAGTGATTCTGTTCATCTGGGCGTATCATTTTCAGAGGGAGAAACGTTTTATCACTCCTCCAAGTGACTTCTTTAGTGTCTTGGAAAATATCCATTGGAGAGCAGATGAACGAGGTATTAAAGTAGGGTTTGTTTTTAGCCTATACCCAGTGCTAGCGCTTCCCCACACAGTGCTTATGACATCACCTCAGAGCACCCTGAGGACCAGAGGCGCGGTTCCAAGCCAAAACTGTACGTGTTATTGACCCGTTCATCATGCAGGTTTTTGTTGTTGGAGTTTTTTCATCCTGTAGCAGTGACTGGGGATGATAAAACAAACACTGCCATAAAATAACATAACACACACATAACAGTGTAAGACAATTGGGCTAAGAAACAAAAATTTAACATTTAGGATCTGGACAGAAATGACAGTGCTTACTGGAAGGGGGGGTGGGGGGGTTCCTGGGGAAAACTACATGTTTGGTTCAAGACTGCCTTATGCAAATGCTCTTATTTTTACACAATTAAAAATGTAGCCATTACTTGGTAATTATCCATACATGCAGAAGTGAAGTGTCAAATCTAAATCTTTGGCCTGTGAGTAAACTCCACAGACCAACAAGTCATTCAAAGGCTTGGCTTCAAAAAGCTTCTATTATTAGGACATGGGTATGTGGGTGGGGTGGTTCCCTGTGTGTATAATCATTATTTGTATTCATGTACATGCCTGTGTGTGTGCAGTACATATAATAGAACAGGCAGTCAGAGATAAATGAGAAATGCAAATAAATTCACAGAACTAATTACTCCTTATGAAATCAAGTGAAGGTCAGTCAGGTGTGCTGAAACCTTGGGAGAAAGCATGTGTACAACGTTGTGTGTGTTGCTAAAGTGAAAATGAATAAATATAGTGAAAAAATGAAATGCAGAATATTACCTACGGAGGATATTTTTTATAAAGATTTTTTCATATAGTGCACATTTGGTCCTGAATTCTAATATAATGATTCTAATACAAAATTAACTTCCTGGTATGATATGCCATATTGCTTTTGTCTTTATGTTGGGTCTTTGTCCCCCTTCTTTATTTTTTTACTTTATTTGTGTTGTTAAATTTATTGTCAGTCTTAAGCATAATTTATGGTCGTGCAAATGTGTCCATCTGCGTATGCGTTTCTGTTTGGACACGGATCAGAGAGGGGCTTTCACCCACCACAAACATGCTCCTGTGCAGTCCTCCAAAATCCCAACTGCACATTGCTGGACTCAGACTGCAGGCATACGACTGCTCACAGACTGCCTTCGCACTAGCCTGCCCAAGCATAAAACAAGCATTAGTAATACACTGTAGCAACAGTGATGTCAGATTGGTTTCTGCAGGATTGAATGCCAAGTTATCAGCTAACTAGCTTGCTTTGTGGGATACAGCCATAAAATGTATGAGTGCAATGCATAGACAGAGATACCCGTGCTTCTTGGCAAGTCATTGTATTTCTTCGATAACAGCATTAATATATATGTATCACAAATATGCTGAAGAGCTCCAGTTCAGGGAGGGAAATTAGCAGAAATTAGCTTTCTTTTTTTTTTTTTCAAACTACAAGTATCCGTTTGGTTATAAATATATTCTTAAGTTCTTCTTTTCTCCCTGCTAGACTAAATGTTTCCCATTAGAAAGGTACCCTGCACATGTGGGAGCTGCTTGTTGTTTTTAATTGGAGATGCACTGGGCGAATGTTCTCAGCGCCCTGCCAAGTTCTCTCTCCCCGTCTGCTTTGTCCTGCCCAGCCACCCCTGCCCTCCTCTCCGCTCACACTGAGAGACTTCCCAGCTCTTTTAATTTGCCAGGAAGATCTTATTAAGGGCATATACCTCCTCCAGAGAGGTACTCTGGCATCTGCTTGATTAAAATGATGGATGGCGATGGGGATATGCTGTCTCAGAGAAATTGTAAGGCTCAGAGAGGCATTTTGTCTTTCCAGGCCTCTCAGGTCACCCTCTGTCTGCCTCCTCCACACTGGTGAAGTTTTGGCATCACTGAAGGCGCCAATGGCCTGAGGCTAATGTAGCACAGCTCGAATGCCAAGAGTCTGCTCAGTGGTTGGTTGGGCACTAATAGCTGTCAAGTGTGACATCAGTTAACTGATCCCAAAGCTTTTCAATTGTTTTCAAGCAGCTTCGGGGTCAAGAAAGCAACAGGGCAATAAAATACATGCTCACAGTGCAACCAGAGGAATCGCAGAGCAATTCTCGTAGTACATCATTTAGGCAATATACTAGTTTATATTCCTTTTATGGATATTCAGATGGATTTTTGTTTACATAATTTTTTATAGTAAGAAATGCTGAAAGCCCCATTTCACATATCAGGAGTCACAAGTGCTCACATACAGTGAACCATATGTTTTACTTGTCACATTCACAAGACAGTGCAGTCCAAAATATACTGAGCTGAAGCCAGTCAAAAAACAGTACTGCCTATGTGTCCGAGTAACAAAGCAATATATGACATTCATGCAATCCTGTGGAAAAACTGACTACGTCCTATGATAAAGCATCTTGTAGAACCACCTGTAGCAGCAGTAACTTCATGCAATCATTTTCTGTATCAGTCTGTCGCATCACTGTGTTCAGTCGAGGTGTTGTTTAGTTCATTGAGATTTGTGAGCACTCATTTATACACAGCTCACTTAAGTTCTGAACACAACATTTAAATTTTGTCCACACTTCGATTCTTTTCTTTGCCAGCCCTTCTGTTGTAGATTTGCTGCTGTACTAAGGGTCAATGTTGCTGAACCAATGTTAGCCAAGCTTTTGCTTTTGGACAGCAACATTATTATGTTATTTTATATAGCCGACCTATTTACTGCATGTTACTGTAAAAATACAAATTTGGGTGGTACCCATTTAAGCTGGTAAACATAAGGTTTCCCAACTGAACATTGCACTATAACAACATTACTTTGAGTTGGTTTTAATGCTGATCGTTACACATAAACACCAGAGAATATTAGACCAAAAATGGTGACGATCATATTTTAATCTTGGTGAAAATTCAGTTTTTATCTTCTATCCAACTTTATTTGAGACATTAGATATGATAGCACAGTCCACAGGTACAGTGTATTTTTAGCATGTACCTTGATATCAGTTGTATTATAAGTCATTTTATTCTAGAGTGTACAAAGGGTGTCTGGTATGCAAAATAAAAAGGGATAATCTTTCTGCTAAAAACCTTCCCATCATGAGCATCATTGTTTCATGTGCAAAGTATTCCCTGGCAGCCACAGTCACTGTGGGAAAGTCCTTTGTGAAAATGATCCCTGTGTTCCATGTCAGGTTGCTCCAGGGCTGCAGAGGTGCAGCACATGTTTGAAATAATCAGGGGAATTCTCCTGAGCTGGCTGCTCCTGGCCTTCCACCGCACTAAGGTCAGAATAAAGTAAATACATGATCTGGACCCCACTGTCCATCAAAGCTGTCTACTTTTACACAACTTTTCTTTTAATTAACTGAGTAACTTTGCTACCTTTTTACCAAAAAGAACTAAACTTATGTTATTTGATGACCACAGCTCCCATTTTATATGCCAATAAAGTCTAAATAATATTAGCAAATGGAAGTGTTGCATACTGCATAAAACATTAACAAACCAACAGAATAAAGTGTGCCAAATTGCTTTTGTCTTATAAGAAGTATCCAAAATATCTTTACAAATACTATCTTACCTCATTATGAGCCTCTAAATGCTCAATACAATGTTCTTTTATGTCTGTGCAACCTGCAATCAACTTTGCAATCATTATCTTTCTCACTGAAACCTGAGTGCTAAAAATCTACCCTGCCTGCAGTGATTTCTTCTCCTCTTGGCAACTGTATGGAACGAGCAGCCAAATGGCTTATTGCTGTTGTCACCAAAGCTAAATTGAGGAAGAGAGAGTTTTCTTGTGTCAAAGAGCTTTTGTTAGTTGTACGACAACAACGTGAGCCCCATGTTGCCCGGTCAACTGCTCAAGAATAGCTTATAGTTGTTAAGCGAACTCACAGTGATCTGTAACTAGTAAAAAGCTTTTTGGTATTAAACCACAACACATGGCTACGGTCTGCAATCAACCTGTTGGCATTTTATTGTTTTTATAAAAGCACTGAATGAGCAGCCATTAACACTACTGTACAGAGTTTCACATAGCTTTATTCCCAGCATATAAACATTTGCTGAGAAAGAGTTTGAAGATGACTGTCTTAAAAATTCAAAAACTGTGTTTTTTGTGATCTAAATGCCTCAGATGAAAATGGATTTTTTGTTTTTTTTTGGACATCTTTATAACATCCCGGAAAGGGGATGTTTTTTTAAAGGCCATTACTGAGCAGAACATGACATCATGGATTGGTGAATTTGTAGTTTATTGCATTTCAAGACCTATTTTCTATTTACTACTCCAGCCCACCTGTTGAACTCAACCCCATCTCGCACCATCAGGTCTAATCAGGTTTTCCTCTGTGTTTATGGAGCTGTGGCTGCCGGGACGTGTGGTTCATCTAGAGCCTAAATACCTGGCCACAGCAGAACACTGAGCTTGGTGTGCACAAGCCTATTGGCTCTCATTAGCTGTGCCACTTTGCACCATTACAGTGAGCAGGGATGCACCCAGGCTGTAGCTTTTAACTGCCTCTAACAGTGTATTAACCATTAATTCAATTTAAAGAGGGAATAAGCGAGGTCTTTACCTTCCCATTGCACAGAATGACCATAATGCACCTGTGAATCACTGATTACCTGGCTGGCTGCTAACAATTTGTTTTCTAGCCTCTGTTGTGGGTCAAAATCTCCCACTGAACTCTCAGTTATCACCCCACCCACTCCATTTATTAAGTCAGCGCAGCCTACTCATCCCTGTTGTGTGACTTTATTAAGGTAAAATTAAGCCCACAACTAACTTTAAATACCACCATTTAATAAGGCCCACTTTACAGTTTTCAAATTCTGAACTAATAGCTTTAAAATTGCTTAATAACTCCTATATGTCTCATGCAGAAGGACAATAAAATGTGTATCCAGCTCCATCTGCTCCTCGTTACGTTACTTCCTAATCAGTGTTATTAGTCCACAGCATATGGAAACTGTCTCACCAAATGGAGTACATACTGACTTTTCTAAGTATGAAAACATACGTGCAAACTGATTTAAAAGCTCACATATACAGCAACACAAATCTGTAGCCAGAAACTGATTGAAGTGTTAAATTCATTGAAGTGGAAAAATCAGTTTTCTCTCTGAGCTGAACAGTGAAATGTTTCACTCCACTGCCAACCTCTCCTGCATCGCACCATATTCAGTATGTAGTTGAACATACTGGTATAACATTAGCATGGCATCTTGATGCCTCAATCTGAGCTAGGCGTTAATTACCTGCAACCTTGCAGAGCTGCAGGCTAACTGTACAATACTGTACTATACAAATTTAGCAGTGAACTTTGTGGAATCACACAAGAACCTTTCAGTGAAGCGGGTTTACACTTAGCTATGGGTAGGTCATCCCTGTATCATATCACTCCAGTTCTTCATTAATAATCTGTCATATCCTGTATGGACGTTTTAACTTTAAAAACAGCCCCACTGTTTATTCCTTGTTGTCAGTTGCATTAGATATCTCTATCAGTTGCAACACTACCATATTTTTCTTGAAGACACACACAGCCTGGTGGACTATGGGCTCAATTGCTTGTTTTGATTTTTATTGTATGCAACATGATGCTTATTTTTTAAATCAAGAGTAAAATAGACCATGAAGCTCTGCTTTAGGGTGCCTACTGTGCTTCTGTTCACCTGGTTTCAAATCAGGTGAGATGGTTGTGGTTAAAACATTCAGTTCAAGGCTTTAAAAACAGAACTTTGGAAACAAATGAGGCTACATCCATCAGTTAAACACAGTCTGTGGTTAAAGATGTTAATATCCACCGCCACTGTTTGATTTTTCTGTGTGTTACATATGGACAGGTCTTGATTAGCGATAATATCTCCTGATGTGATTGAGGCATGCTGATGATTTCCCGCCTTAGTTGTCAGAGCAGCTTCATCCGACTTATCAGGAACGCAGCTCTGGGACTCACCTTTTCATCTATTCACTTTACTGTTGACTCAGTTTGGTGTAAATTGAAAATACTGTTCACCTAATAATGATGCAGTTTTCCTTCTTGACAAAACCTCCATGGATTTCATTTAAGGCACCTTTTAGGGCAAAGTATTTCCATTTGAGGGTGAAGAAAATCCACTTCCTCAGCTGAATGAAGTGAAAGCGAATCACTTTAACGTTCAGCTAAGAGCCTGAGCTGAGCTCAACATTAGAGGTTGTCTGAGGTGCAGGGTGTGAAGCTGTTAAGCTTAAGCGAAGTGATGGACTGTCATATTAGGAAAAATGTTTCAGTGAGTGAGTCCCACCTCCATGTGATATTTTTTTTATAAAGCTGGTATTTTGGCAATTTAAATACAAAAAAAATCATAGTTTTATGTGATTATGGTTTTTCGTGCATTTGTGTTTTTGTAAAGTGTTGGGTTACTCTTCTTCCTGCCAAAGAGCTGATGTAAAGAAGGAGCAAGGCAGAGTGATTGACAGCAGTGGTCAGATGACACATTTCTTTACAGTATTAGGCTGTATGTAAACAGTCTTTGACTGACAGCCAGTCAGCTGTAGCACAATGCAGTCTCCTCTTGTGTTTCAGTATTGCAATAACAATAAAGTGCTGTTCTATTCTATTCTATTCTGTTCTAACAAACTTAAAAAAAAATATTTCTCTTTGAGTCACAGTGGATTGAGCTGTAGAGTTTAAAAACACAGTAATTTTCTCCTCTCAAGTTTGTGCCTCTTTTACTGCACTCGCAGAGCACATGCATGAATATCAGGTGTCTTGGGAGGAGAGCAAAATCCATAACCAGCTTTGCTCTATTGTCATGGAAAATGTCAAAGATTCAGTTCTCTGTAGTCGTTAGCGGGAACAAAATCATCTGAGACAAGATGCTGTAGAGGTTATTTGGTTTCAGACTGTATATTTCAGCTGTCTGATAAATAAATACAAAGCCTTTCCAAACTCTATCAGCTTCCTGGGGAAACTGCGAATAACCTTCTAGTGTTGTGTTCAGATTAAATCTGTAGGAGAGTTGCCACTAATCGATGCAAATAGTGGCAGATATGCATCCGCTCGAGTTGAAAATATTTTAACCTCAGCAAAAAATTTACATGGTACTATGAGCTGGATTCTCCTGAGACCACCTTATACCAGCCAGGAATGGAGGACAAGCTTATTGTCACCATTTGTGAGCAGCAGGAGCTGTACGATTCAGCTTCACTTTTAAATACAGACAGGAGCAAAGGGCAGAGCTTTAAGAAAACAAAATGTAATGGGACTTCCTGGTAAGTTCTGATAATCTGTTACTGTTGGCTATTAAGGGAAGGTTGTGAAAACATAAAAAAAAACTGTGCAGTAAACTGTATAGTTATCAGCTAATGCATTTATAGATCACTGAGTATATTGCACAATAATTTAAATAAAATACTATGAATACAAAAACAATACAAAAGGTATAGCAGGAATTTTGGAAAGTCTGTTAGTGATCATGTTTATTATCATATTATTTTTCACTGAAAAATCCTTCAAGAGGCACCAAAATCGAGAGGTCTACTTCAGTGACGTGTCTAAAGTGAAGCCCAGCACGTGACTGGTAGCCAGAACCCTAAAAATACATAACTGTAGTTCTTAATATAATTTGAACAAGTAAGTAAAAGATTGTATCCTTCCTGTCACGTTCATGTCAAATCTGACCGATTTACAACTTAAAACACTCATAAATATTGTGTTTTACATCCGATTGCCTCAAGGCCTTATGACATCCTCCACACTATGCACTTGAACATATAAAAGTGATGAGCACCTCTTTCATTGAATTTTGAGTGTTTTAATCAACTTTGTTACATCTGTGGTGTTCCCGGTCAAAAGTGACCCCCTGAATGGCCCACTGAGTGACCAAATAAATGAAAGACCCACTGAACGACCCATTGAATGGCCCACTGAATGACCACTGAAGGACTCAGTGAACGACCCATTGAACTGCACTGAACTGAATTTGGTGGTAAAAAATGTTGTTATGTTAATTTAAGAACTGTTAAAACTGACCGGTCCATCGTGACCCGGAACACTAAAGTAAGGGGGGTGGGGGTGCACACAACCAGAGGGTTACTTTGTTGTCTGAGTCAACTTTGCTAGCGAAAGACAGAGAGAGGCGTTGAAAGGCTGCTCCAGCGGAACTTATTGTTTCGGAGGAAAACACGAACACAGTGTACAGTCGAGTCTTAATAGCTTACTTACAACTGGGCTCGTCAGGCACTCTTTTTGGCTGCAGTGGTTATTATTTTATTTACATGCTTCCATCTCCCGTTTCTGGTCGGTGACAACTCGTACTTTTCGACTCTCCTTTTTCTCCCTCCCTCGCGCTCACAGACACATAACAGGTATGACAGTCCATTCTCCCTGCAGCACAGACTACACTGCCCATGAGGCTACATTCTTTAGGGCTATGCCTGTAACACTCTGCCTATTGCCTTCATATTAAATCATTTTTTAAATAATAATTTTAAAAAAATATTTCTTCACGTCATTATGCGGGCCGCAA
>VUQG01045121.1:5711-18977 GCA_015106755.1 Etia nguti | reverse complement strand
AAAAAAAAAAATCCCCCCCCCCCCCCCGACCCCCACCCTCAAGGACTGTTTTGGTTTATAATAAAGTTGCCATGCACTTGTTTAGTGATTAAAGAGGTGGCCTCGGAATCAAATGACTGCTTGATACTGTCTGGAAGCGAGACAGTGTATACTTAAACATGGACTTGAATTAACCATTTGATTACAAAAGAAATGTTTAGTCACTTTGTCAAGCAAAACAAATAGGGCCACACCAGATTTGTATCTGTCATGCTACTTGAGTAAGTTCCAAAATAAGTTTTACTTTGAATCAGAATAAGTCATTTAATCTAAGTGACTGTAAAGGAGGTATGTACTGCTCTAGGAAGGTATTTGCAGTGGTGGAAATGACACCTTTAATCACAGTTAAAAAGCAACTTGGTTAGGTTTAAGAAAAGGGATCTAATAATAATCCCAATAATAATCATAATAACTTTTATGTAGGTTTTACAAGCAAGAATATTTAGAGAATAAAGTCAAACATAAAGCCAAAATTGAAGCCCAAACAATAAAGATACATTTGAGTTAAGATTGAATCAAACAAAGCTGGAGATGTAATGCAAAACACTGACTGGTATCGACTCAGACAAATTGTTCCAAATGTGAAGGTCACCTTTAGATTGTTGGCTTTGGTATAGCCAGTCCTACCTGAGCTTTAAACTGACTCTTATACTGTCAACATTTCTATGTGGCTGCTAACACCAGTTATAAGTGAGATGCTGCTTTCTGAACTAATTTAAATTGGACTCAATGGGGTCAAGCCCTGTTCAACCCTGCTTCTGCAGTAAGACCAAGTAGCTTGGCATGAACAGATGCTCCCCACACATTTCTGGAGAACAGAGCTCCATTTTTCAGCAACTAGCTGAAATCAAAGGTATGTTAAAATCAGTCACATGAAGTATTGTAAGTAATCCGCCCACTCTTCCTTCTTTAAATGCTATGGCTGTCTGTCCACCTCCTCCAGTCCCAGAAGAAATGAGCCTTAGGATTGCGAAGAACAACCAATGCAGCTCGGTTGGGCTCACCTCTCACTTTCTGCGAGGAGGAGGCGGATGGTTGCCGATGAGTGTCTTTTCTGTGGTAAGAAAGGACATTTTGTTGACTCCTGTCCCTGGTGGGCATGATCTTTTGCCCGCCAGTAACTGTAGGAATATTGGTAGGCAAGATAAGTAATATTTTCCTACCATGACTTATGTGCTCAGCTAAAGTCATCGTAAGCACTCAAACTCACTCTTGTCAAGAACCTATTGACTCCGGAGCAGGTTCCTACCTTGAATGGCACCAGGCTACCGGGAATAAATAGTCTGTTTTTGTTCGATGCACCTAACACTCCCCTGGTCCTTGGGTCCCTTTGGTTGAATACATACAGTCCCAGCATAGACCCACTGTGTTTCAGGCCCTTGTGTTTCTCATGGATTTAATTAATAATTTTGTGTTTGGGTACCTTGATGATATCCTCTTCTTTAAGTCTGTTTTAGAGCATGAGGTCCACTTCCCCCAAGTCTTGCAGCGTTTCCTGAAGAATCAGCTCTATGTAAGAGGCAAGAAATGAGTTCCATGTTCAGTCTCTTTCCTCAGATATAATGTGGATAAATGTCAGTTGATCCTGCCAAGATTAAGGCAGTGGTGGAATGGCTGGAGCCATTGAATGGGGAAAACGACTTTAAAGATTTCTAGGGTTTGCGAACTTTTACTGGTGCTTTATTTGTGACTTCTGCCGCATTGAAGTCTTGTTAATAGTGTGACATCCAAATAGAAAACATCAAACCAGAGGTGCTTGACTTCTTGGTGTAACTCATATACACATACCTTAAAGCTCATAAACTGGAGATGAAATGGCTCTCCAATACCGCATCAGGTCCCCATTTGGCCTGGAAAAATACTTCCTCATGTGTTTATACACCACTAATGCATGTCATTCAATTTCTCCCATTGTTTATGTTTTGTCCTTTCTCCTCTTTGTCTCTTTGTCTGCTCTTTCCCCTCACCCCCAACCAGTTGCAGCAGATGGCTGTCTCTCCCTGAGAATGGTTATATTGGAGGTTTCTTCCTGTTAAAAAGGAGATTTTCCTTCCCACTCTTGCCAAGTGCTGCTCACTGGGGATCATCTGATTGTTGGGGTTTTATTATTTTAGAGTTGTCTGTCCATGCACTACTTCCATTCTGATTACATGTGGAGGGATTCTCAGGCCTCCTTGGTGCTTATGCGACGGCTCACATGCTAAAACACTGTGACCTGCTTTTATCACTGTGTACATATATGTATGCTTGAGTCTGTGGGATGGAAGGAGAGACACAGAATGACGGTAATAAGGATGTATCATAGACTGTAATGTGTGCTTGGTTTGCAAATGTGCAAGAATGGTGCTGCTTCACATAGCATTTCTTTTTCACTGTCCTCTCTGAAAGAAGTTGTTTGGTCAAATGACTTAAAACTGATTTTGCCATAAATACAATTAATACAGAATGTCATCGAGCATGATTAAATCTGATTTTTCTTTTCCTTCAATCTTACAGCGAGCAGACATTTGGAGTCTGTGCATGCTTTTTGTGCTTTTTTTGTGCTTTTTTTCCGTTGTGGTTCTTGGAATTTTATGATGAAATGCATTTATTCAAAGTAAATTTGGATTGTTCTGTGATACAGAAAAGGCTGTAGATTAGTCCAGTATGAGAATAATTCCTTTGACTGATTGTCCTATCATTTTAGTAAGTTAGTCTCTAGATTAATTTATTTCTCATTCTCTGTAATGGCTACAGGTTTCTTGCTGATTTCACCTGTGTGAGAATGACTGCATAAACAAATAAATACATCTGAACTGAAACTGAATTTATCCTTCAAAGACAAATGAACAACAAACCTTTGAAGCAAACCTTCTTCTAGATCCACGTCACTTACAGTGCTCAATGCTGAAAAAGTACTTGCCCTCGTCCTTACAATATTTTTTCTTTTCTTATTTTTTCACATATTTGTCACACTTTTGTCTTTATGGCAATGACTTTTTCACACACAATCAGATGTTTGGATAACTAGTTTTTACCTCTTAACAAATAAAATCATTTATAAAGTGCTAAGTATATACTTGGCTTATCTTTGACTAATGCTAAAATTTGTTTGATGATCTCACATTCAGTAATAAACTATGACTATTATTCAAAAACATAAGAAATCAGGAAGGGGGGAAATGCGTTTTCACAGCACTGTGCCCCAGAAATCTAGTAAATGATCCCAAGAACCAAAGTCGGCTCTATAATTACATGAGCCACCTCAGCCTAGTCCCGTCCTCTGGAGTGGCTGTCTCTCTGAAGCTAGAGCAGGTCCTTTACTAATCAGGGAGTTGGTGGTTCAATCCCTGCCTTCTAAGTATGCATGGGAAGGTATCCTTGGGCAAGATACTGAAGCCTGAGTTGCTTGTTATGTGTTCAACAGAGTGTCAATGTTAAATAAAAAAGCACTTAGATGTATATTTAAAGGTGCTTGTGTGAATGAGATGTGTTTATAAGAAGCAGTCCATTTCTCATTGTTTTAAAAGGTTATGAGTCCAAATTCTCGCAGTAAAAAAACCCTTCAATAATACAAAACAAATGTTGTAAATTTTTGTATTTGAAAAGTGGTGCACTGAGAATGTTCACTTAAACTTTCTGTTGATTAGAACAGTGAAATCGCATTATGGTCTCTGCATTTCTTGATCAAATGCCAAGTAATGGGTCAGTATTTTACTCAAATTTTAATCTTCTTTTAAAAACAGATATTTAACCAAACAATTTAATGTCAATATCAGCTTGTTTAATATGCTTAACTGTTTTAAAAATACTAAAATCCTCTAACATGTTGCAGAGGACATCACCCATCTCCCACGAATGATGTTTCAAAAACATCTAAATGTTACATTAAGACAGAAGAATCTACTCTGACAGCTTATTGATTTTTATATTTGCAACAAATGATTTTGATGAGGTAATAACTCCAACCAAAATAGATTTCCAAATGAACTAAGCCAGGGAGAGATAAAAGCAGTTGCCTTCAAGTGGGTACTAAAGCAAAGGTTACGTCGATGGTTGAAGATACTGATCAAGTTGTTAAATTACTGCTCAGTAAATCCCATTAATTTGTTTTAGTCATACAGATGGATAATCCCCTGTAGGAAGAGATTACAAGGATTAAGCACTGGATCATTGTGCGGCAGGATTAGCTCCACACATTCATCTGCCACAGTTCACTTTCTGGATTTCTTTTTCACCTTCAGAAGACTGCTCATTGGCACTGCGGCACCAAGACTAGGGCAACACATGTACAGTTTGACAAGAGACACAGAGGATGACGTTAATTAGGCCTGACATAATTTAACTTGAAAAATGATTCAAATTATAATTAAAAATTGTAAAGTTATTATTTAAAACAAAATTATTTTAAGATGATCATTTTTTAAAATTTAACAATTACTGAAATTACTTCCTGACAGCTCATACACGCAGAAGAGGCAGCTGAAAGTGATTCCTCTTAATAAAGGAAGGTTTCCTGTCATGTCCTAAATTACATTTTCTTGGAAACTTAAAAGTGTTCGAAAATAAAATTAGAAAGCAACAAAAAACCCACAAATATGACAATAATAATGAAGATTAAATAGAGACTTAACCGTTTATTTATTTATTATATTTTTAAGACTAAAAATCTGTTTTTTAATGCGTTTTTTTTATATAAGCTAACTTAAAGGACGTTTAAATAATAATAAAGAAGTCTGACTCATAATAATCATTTCTAAAAGCTAGAAACGGAGGCGAGTCATTTATTTAAGTTTGGAATCTATTTTAAATTCTGTTAGGTTTATGTCATGAGCAGGTGCGCATTTTTGGTTTTTTTTGTTGTTTTTTTGTTTTTTTGTACACCCACCACTCCTCGCGTGCACATCGTGATCGGTGTGGCCGGTTTTTAATGCACCGTCCAGTCTGCTGCATGCTGCAGACCGAGGGACTGCATGGGAACTTGAACACTTGCTGCGCTCGCGCAGGTCGGCCCGTTCAGAGCCACTCTGCGTTTATCAATGACGTTGCGTGGAGCGCGCGGTCACGGCGCGTTAAAAACCTGCACGGTTCATCATTTGGTTTTCAGCAATGGGAGGGGTGACACACACACGCGCGCGCGCGCGCGCTTTTGTAACATGTCAGTGCAAACACATAGGCCCTGTTGTCTTACTGACAAAGTGGTAATCATGGGGTGTCCGAGAGGGAAGACTTTTTTTTCTCTGCTAGCGAGACACAAGCAAATTCCAGAAGCCGAAGCTCGCAAACATCAACATCCTTAAAGCACAAAGTAGAAATTTCGTTTCGAATTCATGTCTACTTCCACTCAATCCACGTTCGTCACGTGAATTTCCAGAGATGATCCAGCTAAATGAAGAAAGATGAAGTTGTACTAGAGAACAGCCGGATTGACTGACTACAGGTCTTCGTTTGTTCACACATTTTCACAAACAGAATTCGCGTAAAGGAGCTGTGCGGCTTTCGGCTCAGCAGGCCCACGTTTAGTCCGGAAGCTGAGCGCGCGCGTCCTGCAGACGAAATTAGATGATGCGCGTGCGGACGTGTCGGACCCACAGCTTCATCACGCAGACAGCAACACAGTCTCATTTACAACGCGACGTGTTGCATTGACGGCGATGAGGACGCAAGTGGCCTTCTTCCCACGGACGCGGCTTTCCATCTCTCCGCCGATGTCCACACACGCAGTGCGCGCGCACGTAGCCTGCCTGCAGAAGGTCCCTTCTGTCCGCAGAACAAAGTGAGTTCTTGCAGTGAATGGCGTGAATAGACGCGCATTTACAGACCGGCGGGCAGTCTTCTTCGGTACACCGGGGTGCGCTCATTTGTCGCGTGTGTCAATGAGGCGCGCGCTCCGGGGCCCACCACTGTGCTTTTATTTGTCAACCAGTCCTCCCAGTCAAACCTGCACTGGCTGGCACAAGTGGCGCATCGACCGCTCTGCTGGTGCACCTATTTACAGCGGCAGCGCTGCCCACTTACTGCTGGATAAATGACACAGCCGCACTCACGCGCGCACGGTTTCCCTTCATTGTTAGCGCGGGAATAGAAAAACCACCGAAACCTGCCAGAGTTCCATTTCTGAAAAAGCTCGCCAAGTAAAAGCCAAGCGTGTGTGACAGTCTCCCTGAAGCTCCGTCCAAAAAGGAAAACTAAAAGTGACTTTCAGCTGGGGCCATAAATGGAGTGTGACGGGAAAAGGATATTATTATGATTATTATCGCTATCGTGTGCTTGCCTGTGATAGACTGCCTGCCTGTCTGTTTTAATTGAAATTTAATTGAAATTAATTCAATTCAAACTGACTGTTAAGAAAAATAAATTGTGACTATAACAACAACAACAACAACAACAACAACAATAATAATAATAATAGGTTGTTTGTCTCTGTGTTAGCCTTACAACACCTGACCAACTGTACGACGGCAACCCCGCCTTTCGCCCTATGATAGCTGGGCGAAAGGCGGGTTAACCCCCCACCCCCACTGATAATTGAGTGGAAGAAAACTGATTGATGGATAATAATAATAATAATAATAATAATAATAATAATAATAATAATAATAATAATGTAATATTAACATAAAATTGTAGGTATCTTTTTGAATACTTCATTGGCGGCGTTACCACAGCGCGCGCCTGTTGCACAGTAGCCAGTCACGGAGCTTGTAAATGTTGGATTGTACCGACTGTTGCTCATCATCTTCTTACACTTGTTATTTGCTAATTGTGATTCTTTAATGAGACAACGAACAAACAAATAAAGGAGCCTCTCTCTTTAACTGCTTAATTGTGACGAGTTTAAGATGCCAATTTGCGCAGTTTATGAAACATGTTGTAGCAAATGGATCGAATGTTCATGGAACATGTGCCCAAAAAAAGATTTTATTACACTGTATAAACCCCGGCGCCTTCTTTGTTGTTCGCCGGTGACACCGTGGGGCTGTTGAGCGCGGTCCAGCTGGTGGAGCTCAGTTGAGACGTCAGACCCAGCTCGGACAGCGGGGACAAGGGGAGTGGTTTGGGGACTATGTCGAGGTGCGCCTCGCGGACCGAGCTGTGATTGGTTGGCCCGCCTGGTAAACGGCACGCGACTATGGATGTCGCTATAAAGAACCCTCGCGTGCCTGTTCTTCAGCTAAAAGTTCAACTAGTGCAGAGCGCGAGCACAGTGTCAAAGGAAAGACGGGGTGTGATTGTTTCCGCAGTAACAGCAGGAAGAATACAAACATGGACGGCGTGCTGGACCCTTTCTCTGGACTCGACTCTTTCTCCTCCCCTCCTTATTTCGACGATGACGAGTTTTTCACCGACCAGTCCTCTCGAGATGGACACTTGGAGACTGATGACTTTCTGGATGACGAAGTGGACTTCCTCTCGGGGCATTTTCAAGACTATTACAGCAAAGACGGCAGCGGCAGAGCAGCGCCTCACGATGGAGACTACGACATCGGCAACCTGTCCTTCTCCTCTTCGTCCTCCGTCTTCTCCTACGGCTGCGCAGACAGCACGCCGGAGCTGTCCCCTCGGATGGGCCATCACGGCGGGCCGTTGCTGAAGCGCAGGAGGCGGATGAGGTCTGAGATGGAGATGCAGCAGCTGAGGCAGGCGGCCAATGTCAGGGAGCGGCGGAGGATGCAGTCCATCAATGACGCGTTCGAGGGCCTACGCTCCCACATCCCCACTCTGCCCTACGAGAAGAGACTCTCTAAAGTGGACACTCTGCGGCTGGCCATCGGCTACATCAACTTCCTGGCTGAGCTCGTGCAGTCTGACCTTCCTATTAGAAACTCCAGCAGCGACATGCACGCGCAGCCCAAGAAAGTAATCATCTGCCACAGAGGAACAAGTGAGTGCGCCTCTGTTTTTACTGTGGACTTAATGGAACCAAGCCTGTCTTTATGCGCGTAATAAGAGACTCGTGAGCGCATCTGATTTGAATCAGACAATCGTCAGTCAAAGTCAGATTTATGGTGTCATGGTGGAAAAAAGCAAAACAAAACCAAAAAAAGTGGTGCGGAAATAAAAAAAAAAATATACATAAAAAATACATAAATAGTATTTGCGGTGTGTAGAGTGTATACATCTCCTCCAAGATAAAACGGTAAACAAACAGAATGAAAATGTATTGTTTTTTGCTTTTCCCCCTCCAGGGTCCCCCTCGCCAAGCGACCCCGACTACGGCCTGCCTCCGCTGGCCGGTCACTCGCTGTCTTGGTCGGATGAAAAGCAGCTCCGGGAGCAGAACATCATCCGCACCGCAAAGGTCTGGACACCAGAGGACCCCCGAAAGCTGCACAGTAAACCGGGCCTCACAGACATCGAAAACGAGCCTCCCTTCAACCTGGTGGCCTGAACAGCAGCACAGGCCATGCGCCATGGAAATGTGAAGACTGTAAAGTGTATCACGGTATTGTCTGTTAATGTGAAAAGGAGCAGCATGTGAGCTGATTTTACAGTTTTACATACTGACCTCAGTGCTGTACATAGTTTTATCATGTTGATAATTTTATTTTTGTAATTCAAGCAGCTGGCAATCATGTATTTATTTAGTTCCACAGGTGATAACATATGTTTTAATTTAAATGTACTGTAAGAGAAAATGTATTTTTATATCGGTGTACAATGATTTATATTTATATGCTCTCTTCAAATAAAAGAACCAACTGATAAGAAGACTATTGTTATTATTATTATTATTATTGCTGTGTGCGTTAAACATTTCTGTGTTCACAGAAGATAAAAATATTGAATGTAAATGTTTAAATGTGTGTAGCGCCAATATTACTGAAAACGTCTCAGGTTTGCTGCATCTCTGTGAGCTTTGCCTTTGGATTATCACACTAACGGTGTGTTTTGTAGAGAGAAGCACAAATGTGTCCATTCTTGAACTAGTTAACAATCCAACCAGTCGCAGTTTTGCCCAAACTTTTTATCGTCAGATTTTAAAAATCACCGTGAATTCAGGACTCTCAGATAATAATAACACATCTATAAAACACCCACATGCGTGTTAGTAGATGAATGGGTGAGGGGAGCATCCTCCTTGCCGAGGAATTGCGCAGTGGCCGCTGGAAGCTGACACACTTTGACCTGAAAGTGTGATTGAGTGAATAAAAGAAGAAAGAAGCGCACTCTAATGCTGTGACATAAATATGCAAATGAATGCTAATGAGGCGCACTGTACACCCACAGCAGTTGAAGGTGTTTAAAGCGCACACGGGCGTGCAGCAGTATGGTGGGAAAGTACTGAATACTCTCTGTGCTGCCAGGTGCTGTCGGGACAGATTTTCCCGTGGTAGCGGCATCCCAGGAACATGTGTCCCCACGGCCTTCTCTGCGGCCGCCCCCTCTGCCGACACTCGGGCGTATATATGAAGCATGAGTGGCCAAAAGCTGCCGCACACAGGCTGAGGAGGACCCGCTGCACCTGCAGCAGAGCAGGTATGTTTGTTTCCTCTTTAGCTGCAGAAATCGTCTTTCCTTCGTTTTTCCTCTTTTAATGACAGTCCCGCTGTTTCTCTCAGCCTGTTCAGCCGATTTTCCACTTCTTCTGTGCCTCAAACAGCAGCGTGTAATCCTGCTGCAGCCATTAGAAAGTCAAATGTTAGAGAGTCAATGCAACTTCACCTCCTTCGTAAGAGCTGCAGGTCCGTTCGGACGTTTTAGTGTCGCGCTCGCGCTTTTTAGTGGCGCAACGCAAAGCGCGTCTCAGCGTCGTTTGGTGCGGTCGCGGCCAGGCTGAAATCCTCCCGGCTATCTTGTCACTCCGACTACAGGCTTGGCGCGCAAAGCTTGATTTCCTTAGTTCTGCGCAGGCCTGAACTTTCTGAGCCACTAATAGCGATTTAGTTGAGAGAGGATCTGCAGACTGAGCGCAGGCACGCGGCGCGCTCTTACATCCAGCTGCAGATCAAACACTGCGAGTCGTCCGAGGCAGAAGCGAGCTCTCCGACAAACTGATTTCTAAGAATAGCACATAATTCAGAAAATAACCAGATGCTTTCCAGAGTTCCAACATTTGAATTAGTCACAAAAATTAGATTTTCTGAGACGAAAAGCCATCAAGCTGCAAAGACTGTTCACTAAAACTTTTGAACGTATTCATCACTGCTGAGATAGATCGCCATAAACAAGATCCATTATTTTTATTGTACGCTAAATTATATTTTTAGTTATGATTTCATAGCTCGTTTTCTTTGAATCTGTGGGTGGAGTGTTGAAGGTTTGCAGGGCTTCGGTAATTCTAATGAACACAGTCTCTGCCGTAATAGATGACACCATGCACAGAGCACTGTTAGCAGTTTTTGTTTGTTTGTTTGTTTGTTTGTTTGTTTGTTTGTTTGTTTGTTTGTTTGTTTGTTTTGAGGGAGGTTTCGCCAGGACATTTATGAGTGAGCCGTTATCCTCCTGGCTTTGCTGCTAAGATCATGTAATGGCTTCATCCAGCGGATACTTGCACTGTGACGCACCGGTGACTGTGAATATTTATTTCATGGCACCGAAGGTTGAAAGAGAATTAACAATGAATAAAGAGGACTGCTGCCAGTTTATGGCGCTGTTTTAAAAAGCCACCAGTGTGGAGCTTTAGTTTACCAGCACCGACCGACACAATAATGAAGAGAGAGTAATGGGTCGAATACGCTGTAATTCTATAACATCCGGTTTGAGCCCTCAAGTGAGCGCCAAAGAAGAACCACAGATCGGCTTGATCTGCAGACTATCTCGCTCGGTGAATGAAGCCCCGAGAGTCATACATCGGGTTATTAGCTTTTGTGCTTTCAGCATGGCATCAGAGTGCCGGCTGTGAAACTGAACTTTTCCACTGGTATAGACTCGCCAAGGTGGCTGATCAGCCCGCAAGGTAAGTCAAAGGTGCTCAGCGGGTGTGTGCTGGCTCGGCTCTGACTGCGGAGATGAGGAAAGGTAGCTGGGATCGTTCTCCGGTGCGCTCTTCTTTTCAGACGTGACCTTTCGGTCTAAATGACATCTTTTATGAGACTTTCTTTGTCACGCTGGCAGAGACTTGTCTGTGCCGTTTTCTCCGAGGATGCACCTGGTAGCTGAAACTTTGTCTCTTTTGATTTCTTCCTTGCTAGTCCCTGAACAGCAGCTGCTTTAAAACAAGCAAAAAGAGAGGCCCTTGCACTGTTCGAGACTGCTTTGGCAGCGTTTTCCACGTCTTTAATGTTCCATCGGCCTTTGTCCACGATACAATATGGCCACTGTAAAGCATGACGTTTTGCAATAATAAAGCACAAGTTCAATGACGTGACACTGGGCTAAAAGCGCAGCGCGGGCCCGACGAGCCAAACACATCCCTGCGTTTGTTTTGTGCACCCGCAGTCAATTAACAGCGAGGCCTGGTCGCCGCGCCTTGATAAGCCAATTAAATTTATGTCTTCTATTTTTTTCTAGGAAGAAAAAAGAGCTGCGTTCTCTCCTCGTCCGACGATTTTCTTACCATCACCTGGTGCTTTCCCCACAAGAGAGTAAACTATCCCAAGTGGCCCTGAACCATGCGGCTGTCATAGTCCCGCACCATTGTTTCTCGCTTCGATCACTCATTACCGAGATGTAACAAATCCTCGATTAGCTATGTTTTGTGTCATATTTTCATCCCCCGAGATTAAGCAGATGCTGCGATTGTAAAATCCAAACTGTAGGGCTACTCAAGACTGAAAGAGAGACGGACACTTGGTTGCAAGAGAGGGGAAGAAAAAAGCTTTGGGCACATCTTCAGAGGAATAAAACATCTAGGAGCCATAAACAGACTTCAACCTGCTCTATTTCAGCCTTTGTGTTGTTTGTGAATAATTAATGTTAATAGGGACAGGTTTGTATACTTTGAATGCAGGACCACAGGTGCGGAATGACAGGATGAATAACCGGCCCTGATTTTTGCCAGAGCTCGAGGGCTCTTGTCCAGGGTCTCCAAGCTGATGGAAAATATTGTCATGTCTTTGATTCGCAGCATTACTTTCACCGAGAACAAAGCCTGGTGATGAAAAGCTTATGTTGGAGTGAAACGGGCGATGACGGTGGCCGCTTCAGAGTCCTGAAAGAAAGAGAAAGGGGCCGAGTCAATGGCAATGCGCGCTTCTGGTTTTGTGCGCAAGTGCTCCATCTAACTCAAATAAAGGAGCCTTTCCAACTTTTAAAGGACCACTTTTTGCCTTTAATAAAGGCTAGACGGCTGTAGCCATTAAGCATATGGTGCTAAGGCGCTGGTCTTTTGTCCCCGTAAAGCCCTTGAGATACTAACTTGTGTTCCTTCCTGGATATTTAACTTCTCAAAAGCTCTAACTTTATGCGCCGGCAACAAGTGGCTCCGGGGCGCACGAACAGCTTTCCCAATTGAGAAAGCAGGGTGGCAAATACAGAAGACCGAGTGGATAAATTATTACCTCTGGACTGTATTTCTTTGTGGCGGCGCCTGGTGTACATTTAAGGAAAATTATTTTCAATTTTTGACCGCAGAGTGGAGAATTTAAAGGGGTTGAAGTGTTATTTTGGCGCATGAATATTATTAAGAATGCATACAGAGACTGGAGCTGAAACGAGTGCACATGGAGTAAATTACAACTGTCTTACAGCGCTGGAGTCAAATAAGACGAGTCACACAGAAATGGCACTTTAGCAGCCGCCTGTGATAAACTGTATTTGTCAAAGTAGTGCATTAGATGGCGCTGTACAATGACCCGTCAATTTCAGTTAGAAGCTGTAACAAAATAAACCCGAATTCAAAAACCTCCTTAGGAACTCCCCGTTTAACTCACACTTTAGGTATTATCACCGCAGTTGGTTTCGTTGGGTTCGTGCGTAAAAGCGTACCTTTGCTGTTTGGTTTTATTGCGCAATGGAGCGTTTATTGCTCCGCTAAATCTAACAGCCGAAAGGACAATGCTTATGTGAGTCCATGAAAATATTTGGGAGCTGTTGGTATCTCAATATGAGACACACAGTTGTTGAAAACGAGACATTCATTTATTAATTTACTTATCATCATTTCACCTCCTGCCTGGGGGGAAATATCACTCAGTACTCCAAAATGTCAGCAAACACTAAAACTATCTCGATCTTGTTTGGTTTTATGGGCATTTGTCGTCCAGTGATATATATATATATATATATATATATATATATATATATATATATATGTGTGTGTGTGTGTGTGTGTGTGTGTGTGTGTGTGTGTGTGATTTTTGTGTT
>VUQG01045120.1:9674-21281 GCA_015106755.1 Etia nguti | reverse complement strand
CGTTAACTTTTATCGAGTGGAAAAAAGTTAGCGTTCATCCTCCGGCTTCACTGTGTTTATGTTATGCTAACATAGCTGTGTCGCTAGCGATCACATAGCACATCATTATATACCAGCTAGTCCAACTTCAGTAACCCTACAAACGTCACTGCTGTTTAGTTTTCTGTCTTCATTTATGTTGGAAGTGATCGCAGAGCTGTACGTTTTAATCTTTTCAGAAATCTCTCAGTCAGAACATGCTATATCATGTTTAGGTGGAAACTAGCGAGCTAACTTCCTGCTAACTTCTAACTCCGTTAAATGTAATAAATTCTGTTTTCATGGATGCCTGGATGTTAAACTTAATTGTTACACCTGGTAAAGCAGCAACGCTGATCATTTTATTAAAGATGAAAGAATTCAGACAGTTTTTAACTCTCAGTGATGCTGCAGTGTTCGTTTGACTTTGGGACCTGAAGCCGAGCTTGGACCCAGAAACAGCTAATGACGTCAGACTTACCAGAGAGCAATATTTGAGCTCCTTTGAGCTGAATGTTGTTAAATTTGTGTTTATTTAAAAAAAACATGGTTTCACAGTGAATCAGGATGAAGGTGGTTTACCTGCTGGGCTTTGGTTTCACATCCAGAATTCCTGTTCCTTACTCTGTCTGACTTATTTTGAGTTAAGAAAATGAGAGAAAAAAGTTTAGAGATTTTGCTCACTGCAAGAAAGAAAACTCTTCTGTGGTCTGAGTTTGCATCGGAGGAGGTCAAGGTAAGAAGCAAAGCAAGACACCTGAAGTATGCAGTGAATGTGTTTACAGTCTACCTGAAATATGAACATTTAAATCATGAATAACTGAAATTAATTGTTTTCCAGACAGTTATTGACATATATTATAAATCTAAGCCAGTGACTTTCAGCTAAGTTAGAAAGAAGTCTACAAACAGAAGCTTCCTCCTCTTCATGTAAGAACAGATTCAAGTTCACAGACTGAAGTCAAGTTGGTGAAGTCTATGAAATCCCTCCTTAAAAAATCTGAAAGGGGATTTCAAAGTAAAATATTTGTATTCTTTTTGTAGTGTTTATCCACCTCCTGTAACTCCGGGGTAACACCGAGGCATTCCCAATCCAGTCAAGAGGTGTAATCTCTCCAGCATGTCCTGGATGTGCCCTGGGAACTCTTTCCAGTTGAACATGCTTAGAAAACCTCATATAGACAGAACTTTATTTGTCATGTGCATATGCAGTGAAATTGGACTGTAGGAGGTGTCCAAGAGGGATCCTGGTCAGATGCCTGAACCACCTCAACTGGCTCCTTTCAGCGTGGAAGATTAGCGGATCTCCCAAATCAATAAAAGTGGACTTGCTTTTTGAATGAGTATCAAATCATACACATTTGAACATGGATGGGTCAACTATAGAAGCCTGAAATTACTCGGAATTTGTTGTTTTATTTGAACCACTTGCAAACAGAGGTGTGTGCATAAATTTCTAATTGTTAACGAATGTATAAACTTTACTTTTAGCTCCGTTAACATTTAGTATTCATCACAGAGTGCAATATACAGAAGTATAAATACTGGTAATATCAGCTCTATATTTACTTTGTGTTAGAGCAATACCAAAAATTTTGGTATTCTATGTTTCAATTATAATGTTACTCACTTATAGTCAAACGCATGTGAATCAACTATCAAACCTCCAAAATCTATGTACAGGTTTAAATTCTACATAGCACCCTGCCTATTGTGAAAGGTTACCTGTAGCTGTTTAACAGATAAGTACCTGCTTTATACAATAAACTGCAATCCCCTTAGAATCTCGAACTGCTTCAGATTAAATATAATAATTATATGGGGGCTTTAATTGAATAAAATTCTCATTTTACCTCCATGTTAGTTCTCTGAACCGAAGGCACTGAGTGTAGGCTGTGTTAGCCTGAAAGTGAGCCGCTAAAGTGTTGCTGCAGTGGGTGCTGAGGCTTGTGTCAGTTAGTCACTCAGAACAGCAGGCAGATCCTTCACGATGGTAGAAATGTACAGGCTAAGTGCTTTAAAGTCCGCCTCCACATGCCTGCTCAATCTACTGAAATTACTGAGCTCGCCTGCAGATGATTTGAAGCAGAAACAAAGTGGGCTATGGTATGTTTTGTGCACCAGAAGCTGTATATATAAAAAGAACACACACTGTACGATTGATTCTATGTTTACGTTGCTATTTTCTTTCACCAATATATAACGTGAGCCAGCGGCAGTGGGAAGTGTTCAGATTGCGTTTCGTAGTTACTTAAAGGAAACCTTTTATATGTCTTCTCAATGGTTTCTCTATGACACAAGGTCATAGTAAAGGAGGATTTGATTGGTACATGCAAGTCAGTATTTTGCTTTTCTTGTTGCTCCACTGTCCTGTCATCACTTTCAGTTAAATCTAATTATTCCATTCCTGCACTCTCCTAATACTTTAGTTTTACTCTTAAACGCTTCATAAAGTAGAAAAAACCCAACAATGCTTATTTCTGAAGTCTAATTTTAATTACTGCTTACAAGGAGCCATCGTGAAGTTCCAGGTCTTCTACTTTTAAATATGGTCCATCAAACCTTCCAAGGTCACCTTGTTGTGAACTATTTTTACATTGTGCCGCGTATTTGTGGAACTTGCTCTACTACAAATAACTACAAACCAGTGGAGTATTTCCAAAGTATTCTTTTTTATATTGTGAAAAGAAAATGCTGGGCCATAACAGGAAGCAAAACGGGAAAATCCTCCATCGACTAAATACTCGTTCTGATCGTGCACAGTAGTAATCCAGTGCTCTGATTACAGGTGTAAGCAGGTAATCTTTAAATCATTACAGTTTCATTTTGAAAATAATCCCCTCATCCTAAACTATCGGCGTGACAATGCCGAGTACCTGCTCTCTGCTATCTGTCACTCTCTGCTGATTGGCAGGTTGCGTTCTGGAGGTGAGCCATGAAACTGTCACCTCAGCAGGCGCCCGGGGGTCTGGCTGTGCTGATATGATTTATGTAGGCGCTGATTGTGTCACTTGCTCTGCAAATTGATTGTGTCACTCTTTTCCTGTAAACCAGGGCCCTGCAGAGGCTCTCTGAAAAAAATAAAATAAAAATGAGGCAACACCATTTTAAGAGGAAGATGGGGTAAAAGGTCTCCTGCAAAACTCTAAATTTTTGAAAAAGTGTCAAAGACCCTGCTAGTACTTCTGAGTGTAAAATTTATCTCTGAGCATGTAGGTCAGCAAATCCTTGAGCATTGCAAAGTGACTGGGTGGCTTCAAAGGAAGTGAAAGAGGTAGTTCTGTAACACCACACACAGTTCATCATACGGTTCAGCCTCATTCATTTCTAAGACACTCGCACTCCACATCAGCCCGCTGCAATTAAGTGGAGAGAATTTAGATGAGTGCTTCACTGGCCCCTCATTTCACCCAGAGGACATCAGCAACAAGGAACAGGAGAACGGCATTTGAAAGAGCACAAAGGTACTGACGAGGCTGAGATAAACGGCAGATCAAAGGGTTAAAGGATGAGGGGTTTTCGGGTTTCTGCGCACTTACTTCACCTTGACTCCACAGACAGGATGAATGTTCAAGTGCATGTGTGGATTTGGGGAATTTGCCTGCTGTACAAGATACACATGGCTAAAGGCAACAGTGTTTTCACGACCCTAACAAAACGAAATGTTTACAACATTCTTGTTTTAGGGAGCAGCCATGTTGAAAATTGTCTTTTTGCCTTAAAGGACTTCTCAGTCTTAATCCTTGTATCTCTTCCAAACCCAGTATATGGGATCACTGTGGACATCAGATTTTCTCACACAGGCATTTCCCAGAGTTCTTATATGTGGCTGAGTTAAGCTGCGGTACTTTGAGCCACAAATGTGGCTGATTTTATAGCAGAGATGTCGCCGCCGCCGCAGCAGAGGGACAGGACGCTGTGCCTGAGGCAGGAAAGTAATAGCTGTAGATGTTTTTTGGCTTGGTACATGTTTGGGGGAAAAAAGGAGTGTAAAACATCTTTAGTCAGTATCAGTGAGAGGAACTGGATCGAAAGTGAAATTCAAATTCAACAGCTAACAAACCCAAGTGTAGATCATACTGGAACATTTATGAATACAGCTCCCAGTTTAACTATTTTAGTGTAAGCAGCAAAACCCCGCACACACTTTGTCCATGTTCCTTTTCTCCTAAGAGAGTTAATACAAAGAGCTTTTATTTTGAAAAGTTTTTTTCAGATCGCAGACTTGCTCATTTCTCTTGAGACAAACTTACCACATTCCACATTAAATCTCATTTTCCACGCTCGTTACAAAGGTACGCATCACTGAAGGTGTTGATTTTGATGTTGCTGCTTCTTACTCATTTAACTGAATGAGGAAAAACCGCTCACTGTGATTAGCAGTCATGAGGGTTTGCTTACGTAACTGGTATCCTGAAATTTCACAGCGTCAAACGTAACACCCGAGTTCATCGTATATAATGGATGTATACTACAAACAATGACCATCGACGGTTTGTCATATCTATGAAAGAAAAGTACATTTTCTTCCTTCTTGTATGTCCTGCTGTTGTCACCAGATGCGCTTACTAATGTAAAGCTTTTGCAGCATCATGGAGATGCTTACCATGGAAACGAGTCTGAAAAAGTCTGGCCTCTCTACAGTAACAGTTGCTGCTCCATCACAACACTAGGAACATCTATTCTCAGCTGACATTTTGAAAACCAGACCGGACATAGCCATTTGCATTTAGAGTCAATTTGTGGAGCAAACCTAAAAAAGAGAAATGGATGCATAATGAATATTGGTTTTGTTATTCTTTTTTGACTCTGAGAATACACTTTATCATATTACAGCACATGAGGTGTGCACGTGATACTTTCACTTTGCAGGCAGCAGGTTATAGCTGGCATTATTTAAATATGAATTGAGGCTGATTTTTTAAGAGCAATATTTTCCATTTCTAAGCAGCAAGAAAATGCAACAAATTGTCGATTTGACTCCAAAGCTGAGTCAGGAAAGACGTTAATGAGTGAGCTCCATGTATACAGCCTCGGTGCTCAAGGTGGAGGCCACCCAAAGCAGGAATAATACAAGAGTCAAGCTTCAGGTATGATAGCCTTTAACATTAAAGTTTCATTTTTCTGTTGTAATAAATTAGACATTAGCTACTGTGAAAACGCTCACTTGCGGTAGGAAACACACACGAAATACCCAACTTTAAAACAGCTCTTTTAGCTCGTTGTCCGGGTTTATTACTCTCAAACATAGTTTCTCGCCACGAGCAGGAAACTGCTGTGGTCCTAGCCAATTGCCCCTGTAACCTGTTTTCAAACACTCACTAACCCCTGGCTGTGTGGCAGCTAGCAAGTAGTAGTTGACGTCTTTCATGCTAATGACAGGCAATCATTGCAATCTGCAGCACCGTATACCCACAGGATAAATAGAGGGTTTTATCACGTGAAAAATGAAAATATTTGCGACCATTTGCACCATGTGGCTGCCAGCAACCACTCGTAAAATGGTCTGTTTTCCCTGGTGACCAGTGGCTGCCAAACTGGTCGATGACCAGTCTCTAGGCTTGCATGACTGGGAACACATCAGCATGCTTGCTGGATGAGTAAATAGATGCCAACAGCTTGTTCTGCATAACAACTTCAACAGTAAGTTCATATATTAATATAATATATTAATGTGTTTAGAGGTTGTTGTGAGTTATCTACATAACAGGTTGTAAAAGTGAACAAACTGTTAAAGTTTGATTGTCTGCGTGCTCAGATAATTAGTCAAAATGTGCCTCCCACATGTGTTCCAAGTGTCTGTGGAGGGCGTTAATTACCCCACCCAATTACCGAGAACCGAACATGCACCACGCACAGATTGCTTTTTAATATCAATATTAATGCCAGTTTTAGCAAATGACAATAACATAGATAAATAAGGCCTGAGATTTGCTGCATGTAGCGATGAATATGCTCTGCTGTTAAAGCATAACTATGGTTTATTTCAACTTGATGTGTTTCTCACTTATGTGGCTATGATGGCTGGATAGGTCATGCTAACTTTGAACTAAACTTCCGTTACAGAGTTTCAGGGGAAATGAGGAGTCACACCAAACAGTGTTTATTGGGGCCAAACGTGCACGATTTTTATATGACTCGTTATAAATGTTTGTTTTTGAGCATAACCACAAAGCAGACAGAAATTAGAAGCTGGTGTGCACAGATGAATATGCCGACCTAATGCAGGGTGATTAGGTCAGCCCGCAAGTTCTCCCAGATGGAAATGCTAATGCGGTTAGAAAAACAGGCATCCTGGGTAGCTAATTTTTCTGTCTTAAAAAAAAAAATCACATATTATATGAAAGCGGCAAGGAGCTTGAGCTCTTTGTTCTCTGTTTTTGTGTGGCCGCTTATTTCCCAGAATTCAACCGGCAAGTGTTAAATAACATCAACGGGACTTTTTTTATGGCTGTGCACAGCCTCCATCCAGCGTGTTAGTATAAACAGCATATATATTGTATAGCAGTATGCAAGCAGATGGCTGTTTAAAGTATGTTGTGCAAAAAATTGTCATAGGTGCCAGATGGGGCATTGTAGCAACAAATACACAGAGCTGAGCTGTGCTTTTCTTTGACCACTTTGACATCTGTATTCTTAGCCGCGCCGTTTCTTATGTCAGTCTGCAATCAAGGTAATTTGAAACAAAAATTAGAGGCTTTGATGCTTTTTGCTGCAAGTAGCTTGATTGCATTTTCATCTCCCTGTGATGAATAAATCTCATGGGTTATGTCAGCATAAGCCCAGAACATTTCAGACATTGCTTTATTATTACTACTTCTAAGTTAAGGCTGTGGATCATTTCCACGGGTGTGCACTAACCCCCACTCGAAAGTACACACATGCTGAAGCTTCCTGCAGAACAAATAATACCTCTGCTTGAGCCATCGCACTTGTAGTCATCGTCGAGTCGAGAGCTGATTTTGTCACTCACATGCGCATCCCACACTGCAGACAACATATCACGACCTGATCATCCTCCCACGTACCGTCACAGACTGTAATTGTCTGGACTGAAGGACCACTGAGCATGACTCTGTTGATTTTGTCCTATCATTTTAAAACATCTCTTTTAGGAATCTTGGTTATTACGGTTGAGTAATAAACAAACAAACATCTAGATCATTTTTAAAAGCAAAAAGTTATAAATATAACAAATCCCCACAGGCTGATGTTTCAGATGTCCTCATGTTTTAATATAGAGGTAATATTCTGCAAAAGAAGATTACTGCCTCCAGCTGGCATTGCATTGGCATCTAGCAGAATTATTTTAAGAGTTTTAAACCTTGAAAACATTTCCTGCGTCACTCACCGTATATGTTTTGCTGCTATAGCGTCATCTGCCTCTCTCCGTCTGTCAAAATCTCTATGGTTCTCCTATGGATTTTCTCTCCTGCCATCTTCTTATAATCCTTTCCTTCTTTACCGAGTTGGGAAAACTGTAAAGCTCTTAAAATATAGTGATGATGAGAGGGTGGGCCTTTTTTTTCATGGGTTAAAGAAATTTTGGCAGAAATATCAGAGGGGGGTAAGTTTAGCTTAAAAAAAGGAACCACTGGGACTTGAATTTTTTTGGCCGGCCAGCCTGTTTTTAACAACATCAAAGATGAGAGATGTAAAAGACAAGCATTACACACATGGATTCATTTAAAGCTACAACATCCTCCCTTTAGATCCAGAAAATTTGACTAAGCTGAACAAAGTTTCTGTTGCATCTGCGCTAATATGAAGTTTGGAAATAAAACCGTGCCAGCCTGTGCAGACCATTTGCACCGGCCCCAGAGGGTCTAGCTCCCCAGCAGGCAATCTGTGGTTTTTTCTTCTGAAAAACAGAAACATTAGTGACATTCTCCACACCTCTAAGCTTGTGAGGAACTCAAAGGACAGACCTGAGGTCTCTTCAGAAGCGCCGTTGCCTGGTTACATGCAGTAGGGTGCTCACAGAGCAGCCGTATTAAGCACGGATAGAAAGGTCAGCCGTGGGTCCTGCAAAGTATTTTATCAAATCACACAGCTGTACAGCTGATGAGGATTGGAGGAAGAGCACCTGTGTGTGATTTGCAGCATGTGTGTGTTGAATGTGAGCGCTTGACTTTGAGTCTCCATGCATTTGATGTTGTCTGTAAAGATGATCCCTTCAAGGGTCTTCTTGCTGTAAAAGAAAACTCTATATATAGTTGGACATGGAATTTGTCATTTTGTTGTATCTGCTAATTTCACAGAGACGGCTAAAATTGAGTAAAAGATGCAGTTATAAGAGCAGCAGCCCCTTTCTTTGTGATTGTTGTGTCATAAATCCTATTAGGTTCAAACGAGTCTGCCAGCGATGTCACCACAGCAAGATGAAGACACCAACAAACACTGGCAGCATTCAGCTTCATCATATGTGACATCATCATTTCTTGCTCGTGTATTGTTAGCTAAACACACCCATAGCGCATCATGTCGTACTGTATACGTTTATGCGTTGCATACTTTTCAGACTTTCAGTGAACCGATAGCTTTGAATCGTCTCACAGATGATAAATGAGCCAACACTTTTAGGAATGCACTGTGGCAGCAGGGGACCTGTCAGATAGTGAGTCATATGAACTTTAATGATTTTCAAATCAACAACATTTACTACACAGAGGAATGTCACAAACAATACAAGAGCTACACTATGGAGGCACACAGTGTTTAAATTTGCCCTACTTTCTGCTTGCATGTTTTTACGCACACAACGAGTTTAAGACGAGTTTAAGACTCCTCTAACTTTCAATAACCAGAATAATTGTACCCATCATGGAGTCGTGTTTGCCATGCCTGGTATTAAGGTGTTTTTTAGCAAAGGTGGGAGCGTATTAAACATGAAATGTTTTTAAAGTTATATATTTTAACAATCTCCAAAAGTTGATTCTGTTCATCAGGACGTAACGTTTTCAGTGGGAGAAACGTTTCGTCACTCATCCAAGTGACTTCTTCAGTCTCAGCTGACTGCAGGTTTCCAATCTTATAAACAGTACATTTGCATAATGACTGAAACCAGCCCACTGAAGGAACAATGGGCTGGGAGGTCAGTTCTTTGATCATTAATATGCAAATTAATATTAAATATAAATATTATGCAAATAAAAATGATCTGATTTATGTGATGCTAAAATAGAGCACAGCCCTAATAATCACACATTTGCCTCCCAAATGTAGGAGAGTATCAGCATGAAGTATTGTGCACTAAAAAGAGTCAAGTATAAGTACTTTTGCAACCCTGCTTAAGCTCAATACTGGATCCTTCTGTAAGCCGATGTGTGTTTTCTTTTAAAATCAACAGTTCCTCTGTTGCCCGTTCAGTCTAAATTGCAGTAATTTCTGAAGACGTGAATGCAACATAGCTGTAGAGGCTCCTTAAAGCTTCGGTGTGGTCTAAAACAGTCTCACATTGCAGATTTAACCCTCTGCTTTCTATCAGTTTTTATTTATAGTCACATCCAGCGCTAAAAATGTCATCTGCAATGTACAAAGATCACTTCCATATATAGAGATACATATTCAGAAGGCATGGACACCAGCTGAATCACCACTGTGCATGTCTGTGAGACAGCAAGTTGGCTTTAGAAGGCGAGAAATGAGCAAGAGCATGAAGTGTGACATTGAGAAGACATCAGGGAGATGATGTGACTTAGCAGGCAGTCTGCTGCTCAGTGGAATGCTCAGGTGCTGCATTACTCTACACCCCACCTCCCAAACACACACACTTTTCTATTTTTGTATTACCCCCTGCTTTCATTCGCCCCTGCCGAGTACAGCTCACCTGTCTGTGCGGCAGTTTTCACAATGAATACATTTAGAGAATCCCCTCTTTTGTGGAACATGATAGATGAGGACTGTATAAAAAACCTTTACATTCATCGATAATGCTTTCTCCTTGACCCACCCTTACCGCGCAGTGTTTATCTATATTTTGCATTTTAATGGGGTTTGAAAGACCTTGATTTAGCAGCTGACAAGTAAATGCTCATCCTAACAGAGGAGAGGATGCCTGTACATTTTCATAAACACCATCCTTCTTCCCACGAGAGAACTCGGTCTCCCACGGAGCCCGATGGATCGGCAAGCAATCAGCCGACTCTAAGAACTGCTTACTTAGCCAGTCACTGTAACTGAACTGTGCTGCTGTTAATACAGCTGGAAAGGATTTGTGCAAATGTTTCTCGCCTCATTCTTTCCTCTCCCCCTGTGAAGTTTAGTCGGCCGAGGGAGACATTAGTGGAAGGAAATATATATTGCAAACTCCCATCAGTCTTCGGAGAGTCGTGAGTGTAATGTTGCTTCGGAAGAACACATTAATCCACCCGACCACGAGCTGTAAAGGTTTGTCGAGCCAGTGTTTAGCGATTCCTGTGATATTCTCTCTGCTTACAGCCCAAACAGATCCAGCGAAAATCTGCAACCCCAAAATGAACATCAGAGTCTTTCCGCTGGAAAGGAGAGAGAACAGAGTGAGCTGAGAAATTAAAAATGCACTGCAGACCCCTGAGTCATGTCTGCTGCTGAAAGTCTTCTGTCAAAACGCGTGTTCTTTTCTGTTTTTACTCTGCGTAACACTGATTTCACAGCAGATACAAACACACCAAAGCTCACTGTTGTGCGCCTTTCCCTTTTCTTTTTTTAAAAATCGAACTACGGAGGCAGGTGGCGATGCACCGCACCGTACGTTAAATCGTGGTTACAGCTATCTGTCGAGGGCGCTTGAGCACAGGTTTCATTAAGCCCTCGTGCTGAAAGAAAGTGAGAATTTTTCGCTGAAGCTAGGTGAGTACAACTTGCTTGCGCCTCAGTTGCTAAAAAAAAACAAAAACGGATGGCACGTTTGGTTTCATTAAATTTTTACTGCACGGACAGGAAGCAAGGCAACCTGGCCGCCGCGTGCATTCCTCAAAGCTGACTTTACTGGTCCGCTGGGGACGCAGTGGCGGGGAGGTTTTCACCAAAGGCTGACGCTATGACAAAGAGCATGAGAATTCATTAGTGCAAGCAAGGAAAACAGAGCTCTTATGAAGAACTGCGCTGTCTGCTGCTACTGTCCTTGAGGCTGGGAGGAGAAAAAAAGCTGCAGTGGATCAATCAGTTATTAATACAGTCATTTAGTTCACGGACCCTCATTCTGTCTGGTCGAATTCGAGGTCGAATTAAGCAGTGAACTAATGAACACATCAGTAACACTTGGCTTGAGGTGATAAAGGATTATAGCACATCATAAGGAGATGATAAGAACATAATGAGGGCATTAGCATCATTATTATTATGGCATTATATAATGTTTGCAAAATATGCCAAATCCCAGCGGATTTAGTGCTTTCAAGGGCAAAAGCATGACTAATAACATTTTCATAAGAGAGTCATTACAGATTAGAAATATCGGGGGTTTTTAATAATTGTCATATGCTTGTATTTTTTTAAATATATATATATATATATATATATATATATATATATATATATATATATATATATATATATATATATATATATATATATATATATATATATATATATATATACATATATACA
>VUQG01045118.1:0-14003 GCA_015106755.1 Etia nguti | reverse complement strand
CACCCGACTGCAGTCGTCAGTAATGCAGCGTAATGGAATAATCTCCCAATCTTCGCGAAAGTTATAAACTGCCTCCGGAACTCAGTTAAGGTACAAAAAAATCTATTCAACAAAAATAGTGATGCAGTTCAGTCTTTTTTCGCTCAGCCAAGCCGTCTCTGTTGCTGTGTAGATCAGCCCATGTCAGTCACCTCTTTCATTCGTCACTCACTCACTAATCCGGTCATGCACTGCGGTCTCATAAGGAAACTCAGCTTTTTGATATAAAGTTTTTCCTTGTTCCTGAATACAAATATTTTTTAAAGTATTTGTTAGAAATAAGTATTCGTAAAATACACGTTATTTGTGCCTTTCCGAATACTGTATTCGGGTTCGGCTCCACCCCTAGTGCATGGCCAGATGAGTTGGCATGGTTGCTGCATACAGATTGGGAGGTGTTGGGGTGCTTTGGATGGCCTGGGCTTCCTGGACCTTTCTCTTTCTGGGGGCTGATTATCAAGTAGGTGACAAAACACATGCACACGCGGGCACACCTAAACACAGACCCTAAAATGATGTACAGATGTAGCAGCTGGTGACCCGTTGTACTGATTCGGATGCAGGAAATGAATCTTGGACCTTTTTTTTCTTTTCTATTTTTTTAAGTTCTCTTCTACTTTCTTCTTACTTGTAATTTCAGTCCTTGTTATAAAAATGAATATGATTAAAAGAAACTGATTAGCAAGATGACCCTATAGAGAGTTAATAGAGCTCCTCTTAGCAAAGCAAATACGTTTGGTACAACCAGGCATAATCAGAGCATGATTCTGCTTGCTGGAGCTGCTAACGTGGCCCTGTCCCAACTTTTTTGAGACATGTTGCTCCCATCAAATTTAAAATGACCTTCTTTTTTTTTCAAAAGGGTAAATTTCTCACTGTAGACATTTGGCGTTTTCACAAGTATTCACTTGTGACTAAGATATGGGTTTTCGGAATTGGGGTTGTACTAAGAGTATTGAAGACTATTAAATTTGCAGACTGATATACACTGATAATCTCTCTAGCAAACTTTAGCTTACTTATTGATAAATTAACTGTTGCCTTTTTTTGTCTGTGTTTTTTATATGTAGAAGATTTATGTTGCCAGATGGCCACACATCAGCTAAAAAGCACATTGAAAAAAGCAAATTATACTATTTATGTAAATCATATGTTTCTACATGGTAAACAAATGCTGTAGTAAATGAAAGAAATCTGTCAGCATGACTCTTTGAGCTTAGATTGTAAGAATGTGTGTAAAATTACAGACATCTGTAATTGAATTGCTGTGGTGCATTGTGAATGGCCATGAGGGAGGGTTTAATGGGTAGGAAAAGCTGTGAAACTTTCAAAAATCCAGTTCAAGTCCAAAATTTCCAAAGATATCCACTGGGCCAGATTGGGGTCTTTTCTGGCCCCCGGGCCTTATGTTTGACATCTCTGATGTATGTCTTCGTGCTCCCCCCTGCAAATATATTTTAGTTTCACTAGAATGGAGGTAGTGGATTCTATATGGTTAGCACTTCTTTTCGTTTTGCTTGAAGTGATCTTCCCTTAGGACTCAAATGCTTCATAATGAGGTCAGAAAAACGGAGAAGAGAGATCTCGTTAACACAATGATATAAGACCCCAATCAAAGCGTAAACTGCAACATGGAACAGAATGATCACTGGGAGCTGAAATTAAGCCAGGGCTCACTCATGTGTGTGACAGAAGTTGTTGTTTTGTTTGTTTGTTTTTTGCTTGTTTTGTTTGGAGCATTATCGTTTGTGCTGTCACTTTATTCTCTTTGATGCCTGGGAACACATGAGACCAGCTAAATTATCAATACATTTGAAGCTTAAAATCTTGATTTATGTCAAAATAATATAAAGTCATTCCACTGCATCTATTCATCTATCCATTCATGAACTCAGTAATTACATTACAGTTACAATTATGTTGTTACTTGCGTAACAAAGGGTCTCCCATTGGTGCCTCACACCATAGACAATAATTTACATCATACATGCAACAGATTTTTACACTCCATCTGTATTACTTTTAATTATTTTTAATATGTTATTAATATAAAATACCTTATTAATTATAATTACAAACCAACTCGAAAGGGTTTAGGTCAGGTGACTGTGGAGGCCAGGCCATCTGGCACAGCACTCCATGACCCTCCTTCTTGGTCAGGAGTGCTGGGTAGCCATGCTGGTTCAGTGTGCCTTCAATTTTGAAAAAATCCCCAACAGTGTCACCAGCAAAGCACCCCCACACGATCGCACCTCCTCCACTGCTTTACAGTGGGAACCATGCATGTAGAGACCATCCGTTTACCTTTTCTGCGTCGCACAAAGACACGGTGAGTGAAACCAAAGATCTCAAATTTGGACTCATCAGACCACAGCACAGATTTCCACTGGTCTAATTTCTATTCCTTGTGTTTCTTGGCCCAAACAAATCTCTTCTGCTTGTTGCAGTCCTGTGCTGTTAACTTGTGATTTGCCAGGCTGGTGACTCAGAAGAGGGCGGTCCTCATTTGAGCCAGTTTCGTCAAAGCGCTTGATGGTTTCTGTGACTGCACTTGGGGACACATTCAAAGTTTTAGCAATTTTCTGGACTAACCTTCAGTTCTTAAAGTAATGATGGACTGTCGTTTCTCTTTACTTTAGGATTAGGATTAGGATTCAACTTTATTGTCATTACACATGTATAAATACAGGGTAACGAAATACAGTTTGCATCTAATCAGAAGTGTAAGAGCAGTAAGTGCAATAAGAGCAATTATATACAGATAAGTTAAGCAAATATACAAATGTAGAGAGCAAATATACAGATGTACTATGGGCAAATGCATGGATATACTGATACAGCGGTCCCCAAACCCCGGGCTACGGACCGGTCATTTGGTACCAGGCCGCAAGAGTTGAGGCTCGGGTGTGAAATTTACCGGTCCGTGGCGCAAAAAAGGTTGGGGACAGCTGTACTGATATATACAGATAAGGGTACTATAAAGGGTGGAATAGTTATGAACAGATTATGTACAGAGAGACCAAATATACAGATGAACTACAGACAAATGTACAGATGTACTGTGTATACATATGTACAGATATACATTATCTGTATAGCATACAGATGTTCTATATTGCTATACAGACGGGCAGATATACAGATATACTATGAACAAATATATAGATCTGCTAAATTTATACAGATGTGTCACATATATACCGATGTACCGGTGTCTGGTAAACAGATCTACAGAGTCCTATGAGTATATCTACAGCAGTGCAAGCGTAGTGCTCTGAGCAGACTATAATAGTGAACAGTGTACGCACTATTATAGTCTGCTGATATATAGTTAGCTGATTGGTTCTTGCCATAATATGAATTCTAACAGTTGTCAAACAGGGCTGTCAGCTGTGTACCAACCTGACTTCTGAACAACACAACTGATGGTTCCAACCCCATTAAGAAAGCAAGAAATTCCACAAATGAACCCTTACAAGGCACGCCAGTAACGTGAAAACCATTTCAAGTGATTACATCATTGAGAGAAGGTTTGCAGCGCTGTCAACAAACCAAAGAGTGGCTACTTTGAGGAATTTAAAATATAAGACATAGGTGCTTTATATTGTAAAGTAAAGACCCTACAATAATACAGAGAAAATCCCAACAGTCAGGCAACCCCCTATAAGCAAGCACTTGGTGAAAGTGGGAAGGAAAAACTCCCTTTTAACAGGAAGAAAACTCCAGCAGATGCAGGCTGAGGAAGGCGCAGCCATCTGCCACGACCAATTTGTGGTGAGGGAAGGGAAAAAGGACAAAGGTCATGCAGTTGTCTATCAGATCAAACATAATATATTCAACTGTTTTCTACAAAAGTATCAGCTCACACAGAGGCTGTGGTCTTTTACTTTCAGTAGTTCTACATGGGTTGTTTGTCATGCTCCTTACGGTGTGATCCAGGACTGAAGAGAGCTGCTACCCTGGGCCGCCTGCTGCTGTTCCCTTTCTTTCTGTTTTCTGTTCTTTTTTGACATTGTTCTTTAACAGGGAGCCAATGAAGAGAGAATACAGGAGATATGGGCTTTCTCTTTTTAGTCCCTGTTACTACTCTCACTGCAGTATTTTGGATTAACTTTAGGCTTTTTAAGGAACTTCTAGAACAGCCTGAATTACAATAGCCGAGCCTAGAAGTAATAAATGCATGAACTAGTTTTTAAGCGTCACTCTGAGACAGGATGTTTCTAATTTTAGAGATATTGCCTAAATGCAAGAATGCAGTCTGATGTATTTGCTTAACATGTGCACTAAAGGACATATCCTGCTCAAAAACGACCAACGTCACAGTGTTACTGCAGGCTAAGAGAATGCCATCAAAAGTAAGCTGCAGTCAGACTGCCAGTAAGAATCTGTGCTTTACTGCTTTCTTCTCACAGATGCTACCTTCTACAGCCAAGTCTGTGGAATCACATCTCAACTACTGGTGCTGCACTGTAGTCAACAAGAAGCAGAAAATGCAACCAATATCAATTACTTAATTTATCACAAGACTAAAATCTGGCAAAATAAAATTTGACATCTTTTGAGAAGTGCAGTGAAACAAAAGCCAGCTGCTGCTGACTTCATCAGACTGTAGCCATAAAGAGATCATTTAGCAAATTAAACAACTGCTTTAGCGTTGCCGCCTTTTGACAAACGGATAAAAACCGAAGTTTTACTAGGCACCTTTCTTGTGTGTGAAAGTGCGAAATGATTAAATTGGGAAGTTGGACACTGCTGAAACACATTGTGTGTGTATACTCAGCAAAGCTTCCTATCATAAATCAAAGTTAAAGGCATTCATATAATACATCTGGATAAGGACAAAAATATGAAAACATGGAACATTGCTGAGCAATATGGAGAATTAGTTTGTTCAACTTGCTTGAAATAAACTAAAAAAATATGACTAATTTATGCTTCTATAATCACAGTAAGAGAGACTCTTTAGTTTTTCCTTTTATTTACCTCCTGAGGCACATCTTCACATCTACAGACTGGATTTCAGTGAAACTCTGATCTGTTCATAGCAAAAATAATATATGCAAGGGTAAATAAATAAAAACTCTTCTGTCAAAAACGAAAGAAAGACAGAATTCTACAATTCTATACTTCATCAGAATTATGAAGTAGCTGCACTGGAGATGTTTTTTTTCCAAAACATTGGTAACCCAACAGATAAATTCATGCTTGATCGGGCAGCCACCAATTTCCTGGCCACAAGGGGATACTAATTCCACCATCAGGCCAGGGTCTTTCTGTGCGAAGTTTGCATGTTCTCCCCGTGTTTGCGTGGGTTCTCCCCGGGTACTCCTCCCACAGTCCAAAGACATGCAGTTAGTGGGGATAGGTTAATTGAAAAATCTAAATTGTCTATAGGTGTGAATCTGTGAGTGAATGTGAGTGCGAATGGTTGTCTGTCTCTGTGTGCTAGCCCTGTGACAGACTGGCGAACTGCCCAGGGTGTACCCTGCCTCTCGCCCTAAGATAGCTGGGATAGGCTCCAGCGCCCCCCCGCGACCATGAAAAGGATAAGCGGCAGCAAATGGATGGATGAACATTCAGAAGTGTCAGAAATGGTTTCATACACACTTAAGTAGCAGCATTTTACACTGTGTTTAGATAGGTTAGAGTTAGGAAAAAATAAATATTTGAGATAAATAAAATAATTGAGATGCTTCTACATAGACCTTCAGGTGACTGTAAAAATCACACAGTTGTAGCCTTCACAGCCACCACAAGTCAGCTCAGCTGAGCACCACACTCCAAACATCAAATCAAGGGACTTCAAGCAGAAGAAATGAACTGGAAGGGAGTTCTGAGGCTTTTCTGGAGGCTTTACCATTGATTTTACACCACCTGCATGCTTGTGTCCATGGGTCTATGCTAATTTTTTTTAAAAGCAGTTAGATAATGAACCTAGTCCATCTGGTTGGGGGAAAGGAGACAAGCAGATGAGAAGAGAGAAAGAGAGACAGAGATAGCAGCTGAAGCACCTCAATCTGACACTTTTTCTTTTTTGCCCAAACTGCTTCTCACCCTCTCCCACCGCCTGCATCTCTCCCAAAATAAAATATTCATGGAAGCCCTGGATTTTATCTCCTTATCATCTCACCAGCTTCCTGCTTCAGCTGGTACTGCTGCAATCGCCACTACAACAACATTGGAGAGAGGAGGTATAACCGCTACCTCCAAGTTCACACTGTTTATTTAAAGAACTCCTGCATGCATTCAAGGGCAGGTCTCCTTCCCCTTTTTCTTCCTTTCACCCCCAACTTAAGAAAAGCCAAATAATGAAATAATAAACATGTTGGGCAGTGTGGAGGGTTTCTTGCTGGGAGCCAATATCACAGAAATTGGAAGGCGGGAGGGGTGAGATAAGGGTGGAGAATAAGGATACTGCACATGGTGCTGGGGGAAGAGTACCGTTATGTGACTGTTATATCTACTGAAATCACAGCAGCTCGTGTTGTTTTTCCTCCCAGCAGAGAAAATATGGAAAAATATGCCATCACTGGAGGGAGAGAACACTCCTGCTCCATTTTCAGAGCGCTTCTAAATAAATACAGAGATTTTTCTATCAGTCATGCTGGAGAAGCTGAAGTTTTTTCTTCTTAGCCTCAGCAGCTTTTGAGCTCAGAGAGGGGAAGAGCAATAGCACCACCTAGTGCATCCTCTGCACACTACCTGGTCAGTATCTCAACTGTTCACTAAAGCTCAGGTGGTGAAAGAAGAAATCAGGGCTGCCACAGGGTCCAGTCCAGCCCACTGGATGGCTTCACCAAATATGAAAATTGCACTTAATTTTTTCCAATTAAATGAACTGCTCTTTCTACTGCGGGCAAACCAGCAGTACTACACAACAGTGACACTACATGGAAGCATGTAGTATTTCTGGATCTCAGGTTGTCAGGTTTGAAATTAGTTTTATTTCCAAAAACAAGACAGGTGAAGACAGATCCACTCTGATTGATTCATTTTAATGACAGTAGATCGACCAGCTGTAAGTAAGTAAAGTTTATTTATTAAGCGCTTTTCATTGACAGGCAGTCACAAAGCGCTGTACACAAAAGTAAGAGATTATCTTCAAATATCGAGCTCTTAGTCAGCAGTTTTGTAAATTAAATGTGGCCTTTTGACTCAATTAAAGGGCCACCTCTAGCCTTTTAAATGGCTGTATAATAACCATCATTAATAAACAGTAACTAGACAGTTAATTAAAGTTAGTTATTAAGGAGTTATTTTCCTGTTGACAAAAATGAAATGATAATTTCTAGTAAGCAGTTAAGGTTATTTGAAAGTGCAATTAATGTTTATGACATTTTGTAAATGCTTAGTTTAGCAAACCTGAGGTTCATGGACCAAATTAGGCCCTTTGCAATTTTTGTCACTTTAGTTTCTTATAGTTTTCACTCAGCTGCTAACCCACATTCCTCGAAACTTTGTGCCCTCTTCTCAAAACCTAACTTTCAAACTACATTGGAAGAAAAGCTATGGAGCTATGGAGACATCACAAATGCATCAAATCTGTTTATCATATCACCAGAATGGCCACACAACTAGTCTCTCCTTATTGAAATGCATTCAGACAGCATTTCATTCTGTGCAATTTGATACTTTTAGACTCACTAGTTAACCTAACATGCATGTCTTTGAAGTGTGGGAGGAAGCCAGAGAACATGGGGAAACCCACACAGGCACACTGACTGAGAGTAAACTCCACACAGCGTCACCGTTCTTGGCAGCTCAGTGGACGATGATCAAAACAATGACTTTCCCTGACAAGCACTGATAGCAGAGATCATCAGTAGAGGAAACTGCGATTTGATTGTTCTAACAGTATTTGTAATGCAACACAATCCTAAAACAGATGGAAGTTTGGGCCCTTTTATGTGAAGGCACTCATCACTAGGTTGAGACCACCTTGGTTAACTTTTAGAGATGATAACTGCTCACTCTGACTGCAGTTACTTCAGTTACCCTGGGTCAATATCCTGGGTGGATGCTTGTTCCACAGTCCAGATTCTAACCTTGGTTGTAATCTGTACGTTGCACGTTCCGTGAAGCTTGACACACCCGAGCCTATTTAACTTCATCACAGCAACATCAGCAGGAACATTTACACTCATTATAGTTTTGCATTGCATCAGATTTAAAGCAGATGTGAACTTTAGTGTTTTTTAAACAGCCTCAAATGTTATGTTATTTAAATGTTTGTTGTGTAAACAACCTCATGTTTTTCTCCTGGGTGACCACTAGAGGGCAGTGTACACAAAGCCCTCCATGACTCAAATACCACTGAACTGTGAGGTCATTTTCTAAACAGGCTTCTTGTAGAAATGGAATGTAAATGTTTTCTGTATTTGTATACCCACTTAGGTACTTTAGATGTAGCTGTTTTTTGGGAATGGCCTTTCTTTGTCCAGTAAGTTGACTGTTGTAAGACCTTTGAATTTTAAACATTTGTGCTCATAATCATTGCTCTGCGCCTCTAACAATGCAACTATTGGCATGACTTGTTTTATATATTATTAGTATTCCTGTCTCAGAGTTGCGCTGAAAACTAGTTCATGCATTTATTACTTCTAGGGTGGATTACTGTAATTCATTATTATCAGGATGTTCTAAAAACTCCTAAAAACTAAAAAGCCTTCAGTTAATCCAAAATGCTGCAGCAAGAGTACTGACAGGGACTAGAAAAAGAGAGCATATATCTCCTATATTGGCATATATCGCCTATATTGGCTTCCCTTCACTGGCTCCCTGTTAAATCCAGAACTGTATTCAAAATCCTCACATAAAAAGTCTTAAATAATCAGGCCCCATCTTATCTTAATGACCTTATAGTACCATATCACCCCATTAGAGCACTTCGCTCTCGCACTACAGACTTGGGGTGGCTGTGGCTCAGGTGGTAGAGCAGATCAGCTACTGATTGGAAGGTTGGTGGTTCGATTCCTGGCTCCCCCAGTCTGCATGCCAAATATCCTTGGGCAAGATACTAACCCCAAATTGCCCTTCATCGGAGTGTGAATGTTTATTAGTTGCACTTGAGTTTAGAAGTGCTTGTGTGAATGGGTGAGTGAGGCATGTTGTATACAGCGCTTTGAGTACTCCGGGAGAGTAGAAAAGCGCTATATAAGAATCAGTCCATTTACCATTTACTTTCTTGCTGTTCCTAGAGTATTTAAAAGTAGAATGGGAGGCAGTGCCTTCAGTTTTCAGGCCCCTCTTCTATGGAACCAGCTTCCAGTTTGGATTCGGGAGACAGACACTATCTCTACTTTTAAGATTAGGCTTAAAACTTAGTTAGGACTGGATATGGTGACCCTGAATCGTCCCTTAGTTATGCTGCTATAGGTGTAGGCTGCTGGGGGATTCCCATGATGCATTGAGTATTTCTTCTTTGTCACCTTTCTCACTCACTATGTGTTAATAGACCTCTCTGCATTGAATCATACTTGTTATTAATCTCTGGCTCTCTTCCACAGCATGTCTTTTATCCTGTCTTCCTTCTCTCACCCCGACCGGTTACGGCAGATGGCCACCCCTCCCTGAGCCTGGTTCTGCTAGAGGTTTCCTCCTGTTAAAAGGGAGTTCTCCTTCCCACTGTCGCCAAAGTGCTTGCTCATAGGGGGTCAGATGATTTTGGGGTTTTTCTCCGTGTGTATTATTGTAGGGTCTACCTTACAATATAAAGCGCCTTGAGGGGACTGTTGTTGTGATTTGGCACTGTACAAATAAAATTGAAATTGAATTGAATATTTCCTATTTGTAATAGGCATTTTACACACTGAGCAGAATAATTCAATTAGCTAAACAAAGACAATTATTGTTTAGAAAATAATTACTTGCCTAAGGGCCAAGCTTGTTTCATTTGTGAAAAATGTTATTTACTGGCTCGTAATTTTGGTGGATAGAACACTCAGATTCAGTAATCAAATAATAAATCACCTTTGGTCATAAATAATCTGCAGATCCATTCTTTCTTAGAGTCCCAGTACAACAATTTGTTCTACACCTTTTTTACCCCTCTTCCATAATAGGCTGATAGGGTGTTGTCCCTATCAGCCTATCAGCCTATTGATATTATTATGATAACTTGAGAACAAGGTGATGTAGGATTTTGAAATCCCATAGGTGGATCTACAAAAAATCTCAGATGAGTTCAAAACTCATTAAGTTACTGAAAATCTTGTGAATGTGTTAACGTGAGAAAAAGGTGATGTGGGATTTTAAAATTCTTATCATAGATAGATCTACTAAAAATCTCAGACAACTTTGCCTGTGTGGGGTCTGCCACACAGGCACCAAACCCATAGCTGAGGGCCATAGTGTCAGAGACTGTGTGGATGCAGCAGGTCAGACAGGTATTGAGAGTGAAAGGGCATTGAGGGATTTATAAGTAACAAGTAGGATCTTGACCAGGAGCCAATGGAGATTTATGATGAGTTTTTCACAGGACTGTGTGTTTCTTAAAGTCACATTGTGCTCAGTATGCTCAAGTTGTAGAAAACTATCCCTGCTTAAGCTCAGAACAGTATATTGTGCATCTTCAGGACACATACTGCAGATGTTTTTTAGATTTATTTTTTTTAACAATATTTTTATTGTTTTTGCAACAGCATACAAAGATTCGTTTTCACAGTAATATGCAGCAGTAGTAAGAACATTTCCCCCCCCCCTCACCTCCAATGTTCCCTCTAAGCTCTGCACGTGCGCAATTGCGCACTGCTGGCACAGTCTCTGCGCACAGAAAATCTGCGTTGCGCACAAAAAAAAAAAATCTAACCTGAATTGAAATTAAAATAAATAAGTTAACAATTCATTCTGTTTTGCAGTGTGAGTCAGTAAGTGACCGGTGACTGGCTGCTCCAGCCAATGATGCGATTCACATTCATATACACGCAGCGAATCAAAATCGTTGACAGGCTATGACAGCATCCTTAAGTGCCGCTAATGTTTTAGTTAGCAAAGGGGTGTGGCCGATGTGGAGTGCTGCTTATGTTGAACCCTTATAATAATGGCAAAACGAACGGGCAGTGGCACATCCTCTCACCAAGCCAAAGTAAAAAAGAAATGTGATTCTTTTAAGATGGAATGGCTGTCAGAATATGTGCAAACGGAAGAAAACAAGGTGAAACTGGGTGAGATTTCTTTTTCGAGCGAAAAAGGTCTGGTCTGCAAAACATGTTGCGAAGCTAAAATCGCAAGCGAGTTTTCGGAGGGAAAAGTGTGGACAGAATGGAAGCTGGAATACCTCAAGCGCCACATTCAACAGAAAAGTCATTTAAAAGCAGTTGGAATTGTGAGAAGATGTACGATGGGAATGGGGATCGGTACATTGTTGGGAGAGAGCGCCAAAGACTGAGAGAAGAGGAACGAGCTGTCACTCATAAAGAAATCCAACCCAGAAGAAGTTAAAGTTCTCATCGACAGTATTCTACTAGCCATCAAAATTAATTCTTCTATGCTGTCGGTTCAACAAATTCATGATCACATGGCAAAGTATGCGAGTATACCAGAAAGCTGGCGAAGCAAAAATGTGTAAAGTGTAAAGTTAAAAATGCACCTTGGCACACCCTGATCATAGATGAGAGCACAGACATAACAGTGCACAAAATGCTACTCCTGTATATTAAATACAGGGAGGAAAATAACGTCAACCATAAAACTGTTTGGTGGCATCATCCAGCTGACAGCATGCACCGCTAAGGATATTGTGCAGGCAATAACTCAGTTTTACACCAAGCATGAACTAGACATGCAGAGAATGGTGATGCTGACCTCCGATGGTGCCTCAGTAATGCTAGGAAAGCACAACGGAGTTGCAGCTTTATTAAAGCGGCGAATACCACACCTAACTGAACAACACTGTGTGGCCCACGGAGAGGACTTGGGCATTGATGATGCGTGGAAAGATGTACCTTTGATGCATGATGTGGAAACTTTTCTTAGAATGGTTTACTCCACTTTCTCCAGATCCACTGTAAAGAGGGGAAAATTGGAAGACCTAGCAAAGGTTCTTGATGAGGATGCACTGTCATTCAGGCCTCTGAGTGAAGTGCGATGGCTGTCACGTCACCAAGCTGTGAATGCTGTTCTGAGTAACTACACTGTGCTGGAAGAATACTGCAAGAGAGAATCCAGTGATAACAGAGATCCAGTGGCAAATTACTGTTACAAAAAGCTAACCGATTCAAACTTCAAGGTTACTCTCACCGCTCTGGGAGATGTTTTGGGTGAGCTGGCACACCTGTGTCTTTCTTTTCAAAAATGCAACCTGACTGTGATGGAAGGGCACTGCTTGGCAAGAGCAAAGATTGAGAAATTGCGTTCCCAATACTTGACAGAGGAAAAGGATGTTAAGTGGAGTGACCGTGTCAAAGAGGCGATGAGGGCCTCATCTGCTGATGGCAGGAATACCGGTGAGATTACTCGTGTTATTCGTAAGCTTTGTGATCACTTGGATGCTCGTTTTCCCAGAGGATGAATTAAAGGAGTGGTCTGCATTTGACATTGAGGCATTGAACTCAGACATCAGTTTTGAGTATGGAGCCGTAGACACTGCCACGCTGGCAAAGAAGTATGAGGCCATTCTCCACCGTCCACATTCAGTGGAGGTCATAAACAGTGAATATTCTGATTTCAAGTACATAATGAGGCAAAAACTTAAACATGGGTCAATCAGCACATTCTCAGATATGGTGGCTGCAACGCTAAAATGTGAGGAGCTAAAACACATCTCACAGCTTCTGGATATTTGTGCTACATTTCAAGCATCCAGTGCAGATTGCGAAAGAGGCTTTAGTTTAATGAATCGTATCAAAACAGCATCCAGAAATCGTCTTGAGGTGGACCATTTGGACCAGCTGATGCGCATAAAGTCAAAGCTGCAAGCAGACAAGGCCATCAACCTGGATGACGTGTACAACCACTGGAGACGTGAGAAGGACAGACGGGAAAAATAAGGTGAAATTTAAGCTCTTAATCAGTTTTCTGCTCATCTAGTGTCATTTATTTAGTTTTCTTTTATGGATATTGATAATTAAATACTGTCACTAGCTTATGAGTATTAGAAATGCAAATAATTGTGTCATTATATACTGTATTTTGCAGACAAAGAGTTACAGGACAGTAGGACTGTCTCCCAGACCGCAGTAGGACAGGAGGACCAGGAGCTTCACAGACTGACTCATACTCATCATAACACAAGTCAGAGCTTTATAATAAAAATGTTAAGTTTCAAAATTGGAGTTTATAGTAGGCTTGATTTGGTTGGCAGTTCATGTTTGGCCATAGTTAAAATTAAATATTCACACTTCCAAAAGCGTTAACATAGTGCACAGGTCATTAAAAAAAAGATTTTTGTAATTTTCACTGTAAGTGGGCTAAAGCTCTTAATTAAAGGTATTCTAACAGAAATGTAAATGCTGTAATTTGACTCTTTTTATAAACCATGTAACTTCGATGAATGCGATGCTGTCGTGACCACATTATACGCATCTAATGTCGCTCACAGTGGTCCAAGGGACCGCTCAGGGAGTTTGTGTGTTCGCTCAGACACATGAAAAATTAGAGGGAACATTGCTTACCTCCCATCCCTGCTTTCCCCCAAACCTACATCAAGTAAAAACACATGAAATATGCATACATTAGTACAGTATGTAGTATTTACACATATTGAGAGAAACAAAACAAAACAGAAACAAACAAACAAACAAAACTAAATAGAAATAGCTAGCACAAACTAAACAATTTTTATATTACGGTATTTTTTGGACCATAAGGCGCACCGGATTATAAGGTGCACTGTTGACAAACCGGTCTGTTTTCATACATAAGGCGCACGGGATTATAAGGCGCATTAAACGAAAACAGTCAGATAAGTCAAACTTTACTCAACTCATTCCTCTTGCTTCCTGCACTTCCGTACCATTGATTCATTA
>VUQG01045117.1:0-11127 GCA_015106755.1 Etia nguti | reverse complement strand
CACAGCTAGGTTAGCATAACATAAACACAGTGAAGCTGGAGGATGAATGCTAACTTTTTTCCACTCGATAAAAGTTAATGCGAAGGGTTTCTGGTGGTTAGGGACAAATGCAATCGCATGGCAGGATGCTATAAACGGACCAAACTTCAGTCAGGAGAACAACTGAGATAATGCATCCACAATAGGAAGTAAGTCATTAATATACTGCAACAACACGGGAATAGAGCAGCTGCGAGAGAATTCAGCATTAATGAATCAATGGTACGGAAGTGGAGGAAGCGCAGTTTTTGGCTTTCCTCATATTCCAAAAGTGCTTCGTCTCTTTGCTATTACTGTCGCCCGGCATAATTTGCAGATGATATTGCTTTCAGCAGCTGCAATGCTTTCGACCAAAACAGGAGCAGCTTGATGACACCATTAACATGCGCTATCGCGGTAGAGCGGTATAGTCAAAATCTCTACCGTTGGCCAAATTCATATCGTTTATACTGTATACTGTTTATACCGCCCACCCCTAATTCCAGCCCGTACAGAATCTGCCAGCCAAGCGCTTGAAGCTGATTTTAGCATCACAGAAATCAAATGTGCTATTCATTCTTTCCCAAGCGGTAAAGCATGTGGACCTGATGGATTCAACGTAGAATTTTATAAAACCCATGATATAATTGCTCCAGTTTTACTCAGGATGGTGAATTGCTCCATCGCACGGGGCTCTTTTCCAGATAGCATGTATGATGCCCACATTTATCTTCTTACTAAGAAGGCCAGAGATCCCACCAATGTGGCCCTAAGACAGCTGGGATAGGCTCCAGCGCCCCCCGCGACCCTGAAAGAGATAAGCGGAAGCGAATGGATGGATGGATGGATGGATGGATGGATGGATAAATAAAATCGATCCAATGAACTGCAACAATGAACAACAATTAACACCTGTGTTCTCAGAGTGTGAACTGTTGTCATAGCAACATGAGCACAGGCTTTTAGGCATCGGTATTTTTGTGTTTTTTATTTTATTTGTGTCCTGTTACGATGTCAGAAGTTTAAAACAAAGTTGAGTTGGTTAAAATGTAAAAGAACAAACAAAGAAAAAAAAACTTTTGACAATAAGAATAAGATCTCAGGGGGAAATTCATAGTTCATCTGCTATTTGTATGAGAACTGAAATGCCTGATGGCTGTGGGTGCGAATGATTTTCTGTATCTCTCCATTTTACAATGAAGACAGAGGAGTTTTCCAGTACTTAGGGGGGTTTTTTTTGTTCTATGGAGATGATGTAAAGTTGGTGATCAGAGTTATTCAGGATGGCTTCTAACCTCTTTATGGTGCATCTTTTCACCACTTCCCCCATTGTGTCCAGTCTGGCTCCAATTACAAACCCAGCTTTACACACAAGTTTGTTTAGTCTCCTTCCATTCTTGTTTCTGATGCTGCCTCTCCAGCAGACTGCAGTACAGAAGAGCACCCTTGCCACCACAGACTGATAAAACATCTGGAGCATTTTATTGCAAATGTCAAGATTTCTTAGTTTTCTTAATATAAAGAGGTTACTTTGCCCCTTATTGTATATTTCATCTGTATTCAGGGACAAGTCTAGTTTGTTATCTAGGTTTAAACCTAGATATTTGTATTTTATTACCACCTTTATCTCCACCCTAACAAATTTCACAGGCTGGAGAGGGGAATCTTCGGAAATCCATTATCATTTCCTTGGTCTTAGAGATGTTCAATATGACATAGTTTTTGTGACTAGTCACTGAAGGCTTTTACAAGATTCCTGTATTCATAATCCTGTCAATTTCTGATCCGCACCACAATGGCAATGTCATCCGAGTATTTCTGTATTTGAAGTCTGCTGTATAAAATGTGAAAAGGGTTGAAGCATGGACAGTCTCCTGTTTGTATGTAAAGTGCCTGGGATCACCTTTGTCTTTGATCTCAAGTTTCAGTTAGTGTAGAATCAGCCTTTCCAAGATTTTCAATTTATGTGATTGTGATAGAAAGGACTCAAATGACACAGCGTTGTAGCCAAAGGAATGTTTTGTGCCCTGATATCACACCCTGAAACCCACTGCTCCACCCCTCTGAAGCTGAGCCACAATACAACACCCCACCACATACCACCATCACTCGACTTAGGCTGGCCTAGCCAACAGCCTCCTTCCAACGAGAGGGAGGTGAAATCAACCACAACCATCTGTGACCCCGGTATATAAACCACCTTGAACTTAAAAGTCTGTACCAGCAGGTGATCTGGGTGTTGGCATCTTTAATGCGATGTAGCTACTGGATGCAGCCAGGCATGATCCGAACTGAAGGTGAAAGAGCAGCCCAGGAGTTAATAGCGAGGGGAGTCACCCACCCTTTACGGGGCTTCCCGCTCTAACAGCTTCTGGCTGATGTGTTTAACCGAGATCCCCTTACATCCTGGGACAAAACGGCCCCCAGCCCCCTGTTCAAGAAATCAGACTGTAGGATGAAAGGAAGTGAAAAGTTACTTTGGAGCAAGGGTTCCCCACAGAGAGCCTTCTTCACCTGCACGAATGCCACCTGGCACTGCTCTGTGAACTGCACCAGAGCTCGGTCACCCTTCTGATGAGGTTCTCAATTGTGTTGCATAAGATAGTACCAAGTATATGGGCAGTTTTGTAGACCATTAACACTTTCCTCGACAAAATACTTTTTTAAACTTGAACCAATAATCCATGAATCATTAATCATTCAAGATCTCCCCAAATATTTTTATTTTATTGTTATATATATCAAAAGAAAGGGCACAAATTTGGATTTTTCAACACTATCACATGATGTGAAAACACCGATTGCTGGAATATTTCACTGCTGGCAGGGACAGTTTTAAGTTCCACAGCATAGTTTTCCTTCATTGTTGACTTTTGTTTCTTGTGTGACTACTGGACAATTTGTGTTGAGGGTAGCTAAGGACACAGCTGTCTTGTGATCCTACACAGCTGGAATTCAGACAGTGCTCCTGAAGCTCTTTACCTGTTTACGCTAACCTGCCTGTTCCTGTGTTCTTCTCTTCCACAGCGTTGACAGGAAGCCAAGCTGAGTCAGAAGGCCCTATCCAAGGTTTTCAAAGAACTGGTGGGATAAGACTTCGAAGAGCCACCCCTGAAGAGACTTACTGGGCATACTCAGGTGTGTCTCTCTGTGATGTACTTTTGCTATGAGTTTCTGTTGAGGAATGTGTTCTGAGACATTGTTGTCTCACCTGCAGTGGAAAATGTGGATATCTAAAAACTAAAAATCAAAAAGCTAGAAAATGAAGGTAACATTCTATATCTTTTTTCCAACAACATCTCAAATAGTGGTTTGGATGTTTAGATCACTACGAATGCTCAGCGTTACTAAATGTCCCCCAAGCTACATGTATACAACAAGGTAGCTGCCATTTTATAAATGCAGGCAGTAGATGGGAATTTCTTGCTTTATGTTGAAAAGATTTATGTCATAGGTGATTAGGTTCAAAACAAGAGGGAACTGATGGGACCCAGGTATTGGGTGGAAGGACTTTTAATATATTATTATTAAATTGATACCATTATTAGTGTGGACTGCATAGAGAAAGTGTGGTTGTTCAACGGGCACATTTAGGTGACCGTAGACATGTGCTATATTTTTGTTGTCGTCAGAAGGGCGGTATGATTTTTTAAATCAATGAGTACAGCAAGATAAAACTGTGTGACTTGTGTTACTGTGTTTCAGTGTGAAAGCTCTTCTATGTCACTGGCATTAGAATATGTTTGACTTCCTCTTTATGATTCCTTCCTTCTTGGCCATTCTCTACTTCTTTGTGCTGTGGCCTGGAGCTTTTTTTATTTTGCTAGTGCTTCAGAGGAGAAAAAAAAAGTCACTTTCTCTGTCCCTTTAGAGCCTTTAGTTCTTCAGAAGGGCAGCATTAATCTTTCACCATCCATGCATTGCCAGCCTCGGGGCACAAATGATCTTTTACTTTATTTCTTTCAGTATTTTTCTGCATGCTCATTCAAGCCTAATTGGTTGCCTGTCATTCCTGTGAGAGCGCAGGAGCTTGTAGGTAAAAACAGAGCTAGTGACTGTTTCCATTTGTGTTGCTGTTCTGCTGTCCCTCTGGACATGTTTGATTGCGGCTCTTATGTAAGATCCTGATGTAATGGTAGAATAGAATAGAATAGAATAGAATAGAATAGAACAGAATAATCCTTTAATTGTCCCACAAGGGGAAATTTGGTTGTAACAGCAGCAAAAAACACATATACAGACAGAACAGGACACAGAACAGAAACACACACAATTTTTACAGAAAAAAAAAAATTTACATCATGGACAATAGTTACAAAAACAGAGTACTGTACAGTTATTAAGGGCAGGATTGAAGCCACAGAAGAAAAAAAAAAAGGGCAGGGATAGCTCAGTAGGTAAAGTGTTGGCCCCGTGATTGGAAGGTCAGGGGTTCGATTCCCCTGAACGGCTACCCTGAGGTACCCCTGAGCAAGGTACCGTCCCTACACGCTGCTCCCCGGGCGCCCAATGGCAGCCCACTGTTTCACTGAGTGAATGGGTTAAATGCAGAGAGGAATTTCCCCACGGGGATCAATAAAGTATACATTAAAACAATCAAGAGACAGCTGACGAATATTTTGTTTTTATGTCATAGCAAGATTTTTTTTCTTTATTCACACCTTGGGTTTTCTATTGGACAATATCAAATAACATTAGCAATACGGTATTTATCACTGTATTTTTTAAACACTTTAATATTCCCAATTTTAAATCTCTAATTTTAAACTGAAGAATCAAAAAAGAATCAGTGAGTGTAGAAATGCCCCATCTCACTGCCAGTATTGTTGGCAGTTGGATGTGCCATGTTTGATTTGTAGCATGTGTTCTGACAACCATTTTTATACATAGTTCCCCATTTACGGGGTCACAAAAATAATCGAAAAAAACTAACATACTGTTAAAAATAAGGCTTCTATTTAATATAAAATTCCTTTGCAGTCAATGTCTGCCGGAAGTCTAGAGCCATGGACAACAAATCCCCAACTGAAGAATATCACATTTATTTTCCTTAAGAAACTCCTGGGTTGCTTTTGCTGTTTGTATGGATCATTATACATGTGCACTTTAAAGGCCATCTGATCAGTTTTACAGCATCTGGCTAAACCAGTGTAAATCTGTACACTTCAGATTAACTTCTATCAGCAGTCACATAATCAATAAACACAGGTGACCCAGTTCCATTGGCAGCTATTCATTCTCCTGGTAGAACATTTATACTTTTGATAAAAAGCTTCTTATGGCTACATGCCTGTATACACCTAAGCTCAGATTAATCAGGAGCGTTATGTGAGGAAGAGCATCAAGCATACATCTTGGTCAATTTATACATTTGAATCATCAAGAATGAGATTTCCATATCGGATTGGTCAGGGCCTGGGTTAACAACAACCTCCTATGGCAGGGTGCTGATGGAAACACCTGGCTGAATACAAAGGACAAGGAGAAGGGGAAGGTGTATTTGGAGGCAGTAAGATAGAAAGAATGAGTGTGGAGGTCAGAGTAGAGACTTTAAATACAGAGACTACAACTGGCAAAGGAAGTGAGCTGGCTGATGTGATGGAGTGAAGGAATGTAGATCAATTATCTGTCCAGATGGAAGGACAGCAAGATCAGGCATTCAAGCTGTTCAAGCTACTATGATGCAGATAGGAAGGAAAATGTTGTAGAGGAAATCTTGAAGGAAGAGTATGTAAATACTGTTTTGGAGATAAAGAGAGCATTTGACAGGATCAGGAGTTTAAAGCTGGGTGATAAAATCTTTTTCAGTCAGACCACAGGGTTGGATGTCAGTTATGCGAAATTCTGGATAAAGTTGGATGAAGTTGTAAAGCTTGGTAGAGAGTGGTGATTGGACCAGACTTTAATGGACATCTCGGATGTCATTTCTGGGATCTGAGCCAGTGTCCCAATTTGGAGGTCACTGCCCCGAGTGCTCCAAATATTATGGCGACCACTGTTGCCTTCACCATCCATTCTCCGTCTTCTCCAGCTCATCTCTCAGCCTTTGGTATTTCTCGAGCTTTTCGTGTTTCTTCTTCCTCATGTTGCCATCACTTGGTATAGCTACATTTATCACTATGGCCTTATGTGACTTGTCTTAGGGGTATCTATGCACAGTCTGCATCTGGGGTCTTCCCTGAATTGTGAGACCCCAGCCTCTATCAATCTTGTATTTAGAGCTTGTTCCTGTGCTGCAATGATTAGTGGCTCTGCACTGTTTTTCAATCCAGCTTTTTCCAGCCATTGGTCGTATTTCTTGATACCAGCCAATTCTTCTGTCTGCTGGTGGTACATGTCTTTCCTGTCCTTCCATGATGGTTCCTGTTCTTGCTCCCCTTCTTTTTCAAGTTTCTGACTAACTTCCCTCCATGCTACCTTTATCTTGGCCTCTAGTCTCCTGGTATAGTCTCCTGGTATAGATCAGTTGGTTGGTTTCAGTGATGATCACAACAGGGATTGTCCATAATGCTGCAATCACATCTTCTAGCCTCTCGGAGGTTACCCGCAGTCGATAGTAGGCCACGGAGGGTCCAGGTTTCCAGTTTTCCAGTTTATCTTCACTTTCAGGTCAGTTGCTCTCACATTCAATGCCTTCATCGTATCAGTTGTTCTTGGGACTTGATACCAAGTCTCAGAGGGTTGAGATGATGATATCTCACCCTTGACCTGACGTCCTGGCTCCCCCTTGCCATAGCATTTTATGTTGTACATCGTTAATTTCTAGTTGTAATAGCAGTTGCATCTTCTGGATGTTGAAACACTCTAGATGTTGGATGTAAAAGAATTCATAGGTCCCATATCCTGTTCCCACATCAATCCCTGCGTAATAGCATTCCAACAGTTCCTTATTTTTATCTCTTGTCCACTTACATCTTTTTGTTCCAGTAACCCAGTTCTCATTGGCAGCTCCTGGTTCCTCAAAACCTGACATGAACCTTGTTAATCTATCTGAGCCGGTATGGCTTCAGTTATATGCCTTTCACTCATGCTCTGAGGTAGGCTTGGGTAGCATGTCGTCTTTGTTTTATTGATATTTTTAGGAACTCTTTGCTCAACCTCCAGTTTGTATTTCAGTGAGATTATCAAGACTTCAGGGCTTGCCAGTGCATTATATTTTGTCCAGTGGTTTCCAGATCTGTATTTCATGTTTTGCTGCCACCGATATTTTCCATTAAAAAAATCTTGACTCCTTCAGACACGGATGCTTCTCTATTAATGCCTGCACCATTGTAGATCTCTGGGGTAAGATGTCTATGAAAACAATCCATCAATCAATTTATTTCTAAGCACATTCGAAAACAACACAGGTTGACCAAAGTGCTGTACAAAGTAAAAAGTAAAACAAACACACAAAAAGAGAACAGCACAAAACTCAGTCACAATTAAAAGCTAGGGAGTAAAGATTTGTTTACAGATGGGATTTAAAAATGTCGAGTGCTGGAAAGATCCTAATTTGAAGACGCAGACTGTTCTAAAGTTTAGGCGCAGCAATCGCAAAGGCTCCTCTGTGTTTCAGTCTGCTTCAAGGATCAATCAGAAGCAACTTATCAGCTGATCTAACAGTTCTATTTAATAATAATAATAATAATAATAATAATACATTTTATTTAAAAGCGCCTTTCAAGACACCCAGGGACACTTAACAATAGAATAAAACACATAATAGAACAATGACAAAACAAAGAACAATTTAAAAAAAAATTGGAGTATTTTTAGTTAAAAGATCAGAGCAGTACTGGGGAGCTAATCCATTTAGAGTTAAAAACAAGCAATAAAATCTTAAAATCAATTCTATAATGTAAACGAGCCAAAACTGGGGAAATATGGTCGCGTTTACGTGTCCTGTGAAGAGTCGGGCTGCAGCATTCTGAACAAGCTGAAGACGAGTAGACTAGTCCCATATTAGAGGGTGGCATACTGTTCCAGATCATGTTCCAAGAACTTCATTTGATTGTCTCAGCCGCAGATGACAACTGGAGACACATACAAAAGTGTAAATAAAGCTACAGAAAAATTGGCACTGATGGTCTATAGAAAACATGTCCTCCACGCTCTGGAAACAGGACACTACAGAGGCTGTAGAAGCAGCGTAAAAAAGTTTGAAAAGGCATCCACATTTGGACTATAAATGGCCCGTACACGGAGGTCCTATGGATGTCACAGTAAATGTTCAGTAAACTTTGAAAAAAAGGCATCACCTGGCATTACAAACAACCCCTCCAGTGGACGAAAATCCAACGTCCAGAAATGACATATAAAAGACGTAACTTTGTGTAGTGGATTGACTTTATTCTCAAAATGATCAACAATATTTTTTTACTTAATGTGGCCAAATATTTTTTCGGCCTGACAGTTTAAGAGAGAGTCGGGCTCCGGGACAGTTACCCTACAATGGTAACGGACAAAGTGGAGGATGCTGTGGCGCTGGTTGATCGCCGAAGAGAAAATTCTCTTCTTAAAATCAGTTTAAAAACAAAAAACAAAAAAAACAACTACTTATAATTGTCTAAAAATATTTGTTTCATGAGTAAAAAGCAATTAAAAAATTCACTCACTCATCTTCAATAGAGAGCGGACTTGCAAAGGCCTTGCTTAAATCGGAATCTGAGGGGGGAAAGGAAAGAGTCAAAGAGACAGACCAAAACGTGAAAACCTGAAAAAATTGTATAATTAAAAAAAAGAAAAACACATGAAAACTCCTATACCATACCAGTTTTCTTATACTTGGGTTTTATACATATTTGAAAATGTATTAAGGTGTGTTATAATTGCCTGTGATCTAAAAGCTGATAAATTTCACATAGGTATGAAAGTAAAAAATCCTTGGCTAGGTAAGAAGAATTACCACCTTACTGTATCATAGCCACAGCAGGACACCGGCATCTGTTTCAGTCATCTCTGGATCAGAATTTTGCCACTGCTTCATCTGCTACTTCAAAACTCATGAAATGCCTCAGTTAAATTTAGTTTAATACCGTTTACACTGTGTCAGCTAAGAACAGAAGAACCTCTCAGTGTCCTTTATATTTTGAGGGAAACCTCAGAACACAATTGAGACTCTGTCCTTATTTTGCCATATTTTTTAGGATTTCAGACCTTGTATATTTTCCTTCTATTTTCTTTCCCTCTCTCTCTATTTAATATAAAATGACTGATTCAACAGCCCTGCAACAGTCCTGGGTGTACCCTATAATAGCTGGGTTAGGCTCCAGCAGCCCCATGACCCTGAAGTGCATAATCATGGATGGAAGGATGGATGGATGGACAATTACTTCAGTAAACTTACAAATCTACAAGCGTTAAAAGTAACCCCTTTAGTATGTTGATTACGAATGTTAAAACATCTGCTTAGTCACTGCAAATATCACCTTCAAATGCAGAACATTAACTATACCTATAAACATATCTATGTCATAAACAAGTTAAAAATGTTTTAATTAAGACAAAACATAAATATGATAACCACCAAACATGTTAAAAGATAATACATAATACAGACATATTTATTTGTAAATAATAAAAAAAAATGGCAGCAGCAATAGTCAAAAGAAAGGCTTACAACACTGTTTGTAGATGGTGGCACTGATAAAAAGGCATCAGGTGGAGCTGGCAGAATTGAAGGTGGATTAGAAATGAGTGCAACAAAAGGACAGCTAAGGATGAGAATTTAGGCTGAAATGGTTTGTACAAGTGCAGAGGAGGCATAGGTGCTGGAGAAAGATGTTGCAGATGGAGTAAAAGAGGAAGAAAATTCATGGATGTAGTGAAGGAGGAGATGGAGAGGGCTGGTGTGCTTGTATGCTGATTAAATGAACCAAGATAACTTATAATTTAAGGGGTTTTTGTAACTTCAATGTCATGGCTGTGTGCAGGCAGGCGGAGTGGAAGGACCCAAAATGCAGGACTCACGGAGGCGAAAGTGAACTCAGAATAAACAGCTTTAATGCAGGAAGGTGACCAAACAGAAGACTAACTAGACACTAATGATGCGACAGAGGACAAAGAAAACACAGGGCTTATATACACAGGGCAGTAATCAGGAAATGGAAAACAGGAGGGAGACACAGCTGGGAGAGATAGGGCTAACGAGACAGGAGGAGCGAAGTTAGACACACTGACATAAGACATAACCCTTCAAAATAAAACAGGAAACAATACACAAGGACGCAGACTAAGAAAACATGGACTTTACACAGGCAGAACTAAACCTAAACCAGAATAAGCTGGAACATACTTATTAATAATCATCATCATCACAGCCAGACATGAAATCAAGAAAATAACCAAAAATACAAAATCCAACCAAAACATGAGAAACTCAAAATGCTGGGTCGAACCGACCCAAAACCATGACAGATATTACAAATAAAAATAACACGGAAACATTGGAAATCAGTTTTTGGCAGGCGATCACTTTTTGGCACAACACGGTACATAGGGTTCAAAATTCTTCCTCTTCGATCTCTGTTTAACCCCAGCTCGACAGCCCCAAGCTCTCCTATTCAGTTCCTTGGCTATTGTAGGCTTTTCAGCAGAAGAGATAATAAGTGTTCTCAGTGCAAGGAGCTGATCACATGTGTAAACAAAGCCAGCCATGCGGCCAACTCGGCTTGTGGTCATCATGAAAAGTTTGAGTGTAAAAAAGTGTGTCAAAAACAAAATAATAGAAACAAAATAATAAAAAATAATAGTAAGATTAAAAGATTAAAAAGAAAAGGAAAAAAAGCAACAGAAACACAGAACGTTACGAAGACAGTGAGCTGCTAAAACAGGCTGCCACTAGGACGGTGCCATCTTGAGTATATTTGTTCATATCATCATTCATTTAATCTTCTTGTTTGTCAGCCAAATTATTCTGTTTCTCCTGTACTCGAAAAACTGTAAAGCAGTTTGGGAATAACGTAATTTTTAATTTTACATGCTGAAAATTATAAAAGCAGAACTGTACACAGAACAAATAATCACATGTACTTGATTCAGATCATTTACATAGAGAGCCACTTTGCATCAGCAGCACCATGCTCCAGTGCTCTGGGAGAGTTTATAGTCCTGAGAGTTGAACACTGG
>VUQG01045115.1:1763-21590 GCA_015106755.1 Etia nguti | reverse complement strand
GATATCTCCCACACACAACTAGTTAACACTAACTAGTTGTGTGTGAAAGGACTTTGCCGAAACAGGTGGAACTTTCAATAACCATGCCCTATAAAATGTAAAAAAAAAAAAAAGAAAAAAGTAGAAGGAGTAGAAGGAGAGAGAAAAAACCTTGTTAGGAATAGTGTAATTAATAAAAAAGACAAAGTGACTTACCGGAATGTAATTAATTTTGCATCTATTTTTTGTTTCACTCCTTCCTCTGTGATCTGTTTGAGACAGTGACAAAAAACAAGGATTAAATAGCCCATATAGCCAGTGGATGAGTGAATGAGAACAAGAGAAAAATAAATTACACAGAAAGAAGGCACATAAAGACTTACAGTTTTGTTAACAGTTATGTGAAAGTCATTGTTTGCTTGATTGTATTCATCCTTGAAGTCAACATTCATAGTAATTTCAAGTATCTTTGTTATCAGTGTTGTTGTCGATGTTGTGGTTGTCGTTGGTGGTGTTGTTGTATTTGGCATTGTAGGTGTTGTCGTTGTCGTTGTCATTGTCGTTGTCCTAGTTGTCACTGGTACAAATGTAGTTGTAGTTGGTGGTCGACATGGATTGAAAGCTGTGGAGAAAAAATTAAGATGAAAGAAAAAAGAAAGACATGAACACCAGAAAATTCCCACACAAATAAATGTATAAAAGACATGTTTGAATACATTCAGTGATTATATAATCACATTCAGGGCACATAAAAAGTAATTACTAGATTCTTACTTGAGATTGGTTGGCAGAGTTCTCCACCAGGAGGAAGTCCTTTTATGCACTCACAGGTTTGTGAGGTGACATTACTGCATGCACCGTACACTTCACACTTGTCACATGACCAGGCAAACTGGTCCTCACATTGACACTGCACTCCCGTAGAGATTGGAGAGCACCCTTTTCAAGGCAGTTAAAAGAATGACAAAAAATGAGCTCAGAAGTCAAACAGTTTTATATAAAAATAGTACAAAAATCACATAAATCAGATCAAGTTCTTACATGTGGTGAAATTCAAGTCTTCTACTGTTAAAGAGTCTATTTGAGGGGGGACGACGTATTTTAGAATGTCTCTGAGTACAACACTGATATTTGGGGGTACACTGGCTGCTGAGATGTGCAATTCAACTGCTATATAGAAGGCCACTGGTGCTGTGAAGGAGAAAAAGGAGTAAATCCATCACATGAACCTGTCATAATGATGGGAAACAATATTTACATGAAAATGTTAACAACAAGCTCCTATTTTTAATTTTTTTTGTTCCCATTGTGGTCAAAATTAAAATGGTCCACATGGTCAAAATCCTGTTGGCAACAATGCAAAGCTATATTTACTTCAGCTCTCAGTTGCATGAGTCACTTGGAAAACATCTTTAAAACATTCATTTTTAGATCATTTAAACAACTTTATTGTTAGAACAAAAATGATTCAATTTTTTAAATTTTACAGTGCAAGTGACATTCAGGAGTTCACACAAAGGCCTTCATTCTTCAGTATACATGTCAAACATACCGTATGTTGGTGTAGGTGATGTTGTTGATGGTGCTGTGACTGTGAAAACAAGAAAAAAGCAGCAGTTCAGATTACAGCATACTGTTTTATAGTTCAAATTTCTTTTTTTCTACGGCAGCCACAGAATCTAATGTACATCATTCCTGCAACATTACATATTATATCTTTGCTTAAAGGACATGAAGGAGAAAAGTTACGATCTTTTAAATCAACATATGAGCAGACACGTTGATATTAACACAGTAGGAACTTTGATACAAAAGCACTTTAAATTGATATATGAAAATATAAAGTATTTACAGAGATGGCATGGAGGGAAATGATCGAAAAATAAAATGAATAAGATGTAATTCCAGATCATTTAAATAGCTGTGTAGTTACAACAGAAATGCTGTAGTTTTAAAGATTTTACAGTGCAAGTGAGGATTAGGAGTTTACACAAAGACCTTCATTCTTCAGTATACATTTCAAACATCATACCATATGTTGTAGTAGGTGATGTTGTTGATGATGGTGTGACTGTGAAAATAGGTAAAACAAAAAGCAGCAGTTCAGATTTAAGCATAGTTTTTTAAAGTTCAAATTTCTCTTTTCTAATGTAGCCATTTAAAAAGCTGTGTAGCTACAACAAAAGTGCTGCAGTTTTTCAGATTTTAAAGTGCAAGTGATGATCGGAGGTTCACACAGTGATCTTCATAGTTTCCTATACAATTCATATATCATACCGTATGTTGATGTAGGTGATGTTGTTGATGGTGTTGTGACTGTGAAAACAGGAAAAAAGCAGCAGTTTGGATTTCAGCATACTTTTTTATAGTTCAAATTTCTCTAAGAATCTAATATAAATCATCCCAGTAACATAAAATATTACATCTTTTATACCAAGTGGTTTCTTTAAGGACATGAAGCATAATACTTACAATCTTTTTAAATCATCATATGAGCAGACATGTTGATAAATATTTTTAGTGACTGTTGAAGTGATTTGGTCTGATATTAACACTGTATGGGCTTTGATAATTAGTAATTTATGTTTTTTGTGAACGTTTCTAAATTAATATATGAATGGAAAATATTTACATTTATGGCAAGGATGAAAGATTTTTTAGGTTAGTAAGTACAATGACTACACAGTTTTTTTTGTAATGATATTTACTGCAAAAAATACTTTAAAGAAGCAAAAATGTTCACATACCAGGAGTTGTTGTTGTTAGACATAAAGAAATATCTGTGGAGGAAAATTATAGTTTTAAATATTTCATTTTGTTATGCTTAATACAAATGATTAACAGCAAAGAAGAAAACAAAACACAAATGAACAAAAGACAAAAAAAAGTAAACTTCAACAAAAACACACCCTTATTTCTAACAAGAGAAAGTTTACATTGAAGCATATGTTTAACAGATGATTCTAAGCAACCATAGCTATATGTTTATGAACACATGCTGGTCAGATACATTTATGAATGTTTTTGGTGACAGCATTTTTCTGTAGCAACAGCTAGAAGATTTCAGTTCTTACTTGTGATTGGTTCACAGAACTCTCCGTTAGGAGGAAGTCCTTTTATGCAATCACAGGTTTGGTAGTTGACATCACTGCAGGCACTGTAGCCTTCACATTTGTCACATGACCAAGCAAACTGGTCCTCACACTGACACTGCAGTCCTCCAGTGGAGTTTGGATAGCACCCTGTTTAAGATATTAGAAGAACAACAAAACACAGTTCATAGGTCATAAAGGACCATATGAACAGCATTAAATCTGCCTGAGTACAAAAGTCAAATAAGATCAGGTCCTTACATGTGGTGAAGTTCAAGTCTTTCAGTGTTAAAGACCCAGTGATGATTTCGGGGAAGGAGAAATCTCTCAGAATGTCTCTGAGCACAACACTGAAATTTGGGGTCAAACTGGATGCTGGGATGTGCAATTCAAGGTCTATGTCAAAGTCCACTGGTGCTGCGAAGGAGAAAAGGGTAAAGTCCATTACATACACCTGTCACATTGATGGTAAATTATATTTACATGAAAATCCTGACAAAAAGCTATCACTTGTAATGCCCCGTTTCCACATAGTCACAATTTTGTTGACACATCTGCTCCACACATCTGCACAGTTCTAATCTGGTACTGTCAAACCCTATTTACTTCCACTTAAACTCAGAGTTTATATACTCTCGACTAATTGAGTCACAAGCCAAATAGATGTAATTCCACATCATTTAAATAGCTGTGTTATTAGAACAAGAGTGATTCAATTTTTTAGATTTTCCAGTTCAAGTGATGACCAGGAGCTCACACAAAGACCTTCATTCTTCAGTATACATGTCAAACATCCTACCATATGTTGGTGTAGGGGATGTTGTTGTGACTGTGAAAACAGGAAAAAAGCAGCAGTTCATGTATTCGTACACATTTTTATATTTCAAATTTCTCGTTTCTAATGCAGCCACAGAATCTAATGTACTCCATCCCTGCAACATTACACATGATGTCTATGCTTTAAGGAAATGAAGCAGAACACTTACAAACTTTTCAATCATCATATGAGCAGACATGTTGATAAACATTTTTAGTGACTGTTGAAGTGATCTGATCTGATATTACCATGGTATGAGCTTTGATAATGAGCAGTAATGTTTTTGTGAAATATATGAACTGAAAATTGAAAATATTTATATTTTTGGCACAGATAAAAGATTTTTTAGGTTAGTAAGTACAATGACTACAGAGTTTTTTGTAATGATATTTACTGCAAAAAATACTTTAAAGAAGCAGAAATGTTGACATACCAGGAGTTGTTGTTGGACATAAAGAAATATCTGTGGAGGAAAATTATAGTTTTAAATATTTCATTTTGTTATGTTATTAGGGTGGCTGTAGCTCAGGTGGTAGAGCAGGTCATCTACTGATCGGAAGGTTGGTAGTTCAATTCCTGGCTTCCCCTAGTCTGCATGCCAAATATCCTTGGGCAAGATACTAACCCCAAATTGCTCTCCGATGCATCCATCGGAGTATGAATGTGGGTGTGAATGTTAGTTAGAAAGCACTAAGAAAATGTGCTTGTGTGAATGGGTGAATGCACAATTTGTGTAAAGCGCTTTGAGTGCTCAGAAGAGTAGAAAAGCGCTATATAAGAACCAGTCCATTTACCATAAAAATGATTAACAGCAAAGAAGAAAACCAAACACAAATGAACAAAAGACAAAAAAAGGAAACTTGAACAAAAACACACCCTTAATTCTAACAAGAGAAAGTTTACATTGAAGCATATGTTGAATAGATGATTCTAAGCAACCATAGCTATATGTTGATGGACACATGCTGGTCAGATACATTTATGAATGTTTCTGGTGACAGCATTTTTCTGTACCAACAGCTAGAAGATTTCAGTTCTTACTTGTGATTGGTTCACAGAACTCCCTACTGAGAGGAAGTCCTTTTATGCAATCACAGGTTTGTGAGGTGACATTACTGCATGCGCCGTATTCGTCACACTTGTCACATGACCAAGCAAACTGGTCCTCACACTGACACTGCAGTCCTCCAGTGGAGTTTGGATAGCACCCTTTTGAAAAGTTTTGAGAGCAGGATAAACACAATTAATAAATAATGCACCATTTTGTAAACACCATTAAAGTTTACTGAGCACAAAATTCTTACATGTGGTGAAATTTAGGTCCTCTATTATTAAAGACTGAGTGATGAGATATGGGAAGGACAAATTTTGCAAAGCGTGTCTTATTTCATCATTGAAATTTGGGAGCACACTGGATACTGGAATTTCAATGTCAACGACTACATCAAAGTCAAATGGACCTGTGGAGAAAAGAAGACAATCCATCAAATGAACTGCTCACAATCACAGGACCTGATATTTACATAAAACAATGACAGTTTGGCCACAGATCATTATTATACATTTTTTTAAATGTATGTCTGTTATTTCAGTGACTTTGGAATTGTTGTAGTCAGACATGAAAACTTAGCTTCAACACAGACATATAATATCAAACCAGATTCTTTTTTTCTACATACACTCTACAAGATATACTAAACAAGTGATCTTATACCACAAATGAGTCAACCAAAGCAAAAATATTATCGATCTCTATTATTGTAGAGTCACTAAATCTAAAGTGAACTGATATAGGAAGAATTGGTGGTGAGAACACTATGGGCAGTTTTTCTTGTTAAATATATATAAATATGTAAAGTTTACACAGAATAGATAAACGCCGTCATCTCAAAATATTTCTTTGTTACCACAACTATAAAATGAGTTGAACTGTAGCTTTCAAATAAATAAACAAAATATGTTTCATACCAGAAGGTGGTGGTGGACATGGAGCGATACCTGTGGAGCAAGATTACAGATCTAATTATCTAATTATCTAATTATCACATCAGAAAATATTTAAGACCAGATCATTTGGAGACCAGATCATTTCTATGGGCAGAAATTTGAATAAGTTAAATTCGAATTTGAATTGCTCAGATTGAATCTGAATTGCTCAACTTGAATAAAAGCTTCTAAAACTGAATTTGAATTAGACTAATTTCAAATCCAGTGTATTGGTTTGAAAATGATCGTCACTAAATTGAAACTGAATTTTATATTTTGAAAATTAATTAATTTAATTCGAAATTCCATCCTTTAAATTAGCTCTTGAATACTTTCAGTTTCACTTGTCACCATTCAACTTCAGTTCCTAAATTCAGTTTTTGGGGTAATACATCCGGGTCTTTCGTGAAAGCCGCAGAGTAATTGAGCGCCGATTAATAGAGCTACGTTGTACCTGAGGACCCTACTATCATCTTTAATAAAATGATCAGTGTGGCTGCTCTACCAGGTGTAACAATTAAGTTTAACATCCAGGCATCCATGAAAACAGAATTTATGAAATTTAACTGAGTTAGAAGTTAGCAGGGAGTTAGCTCGCTAGTTTCCATCTAAATATAATATACCATGTTCTGACTGAGGGATTTCTGAAAAAAATTAAGACGTACAGCTCTGCTATCACTTCCAACATAAATGAAGACAGGAAACTAAACAGCAGTGATGTTTGTAGGGTTACTGATGTTTGGCTAGCTGGTATATAATGATGTGCTACGTGATCGCTAGCGACACAGATATGTTAGTAAAATATAAACAGTGAAGCTGGAGGATGAATGCTAACTTTTTTCCACTCGATAAAAGTTAACGTGAGGGCTCCCGATGGTTAGGGGCAAATGGAATCGCATGGCAGGATGCTGTAAACAGACCAAACTTCAGTCAGGAGAAAAAGATAACCCATCCACAATATGAGGTTGTTCATTAATATACTACTGCATGGGCTGAGCTGTAGTTACATCGTAAGGTTTTAAAAACTGAGCTTTAAAATGATTAGCAGTAAAACCGAGAGAGGCTGACAATGATCACTGACTGTTTTTAGGGGCTTGTTGAAATTAAATAGAACAAGATACAAAGCATTAAAACATGTTAAAAACACAACAGCCTCATTAAACGCAGAGTAGTTTGGGCCCGGAAGCAGGGTTCATCACGTCATCACTTAAAGACCGGATTGCCATCCCACAGTCCTGCGTAAACCCTCAAAACATCCCTTTTGTTCTTCTCATCATGGCTATGTGTTCATGGTGCAAATTAATAATATAGAGCAGTCAACATGGCACATCTGCATCTAGCTAGTGTCTCTCAAGAGGAGTAAGCATCAACCGGGTAACTTTTTTAGGTGGCAGGAAATTTAAAATCAGCTCAACAAATATCTGCAAATGCAAATTTTGTCAGTGCAGTTTGGATTATAGGGTATCTTGCTAGTTACGTGTACAGTTTCTCTATTTCCTACAGAGACAAAAAAAAACCTTAAAGTTTGTTACAGTTGTTTTTTTTCAATCATTGCCGGTGCCTTTTCTCATTGGCATTGTGTTAAGGCACACCTGGAAGCTCCACACCAGGGAACTGTCAAAACTTCTTTTTCTTATAAAGGTGCTATAAAAGTGCCTTTGATCAGCAACACCACTCTAACCATTTAATTCCCATAGAAGCAGTAATAGGTGACTAACAGCTAGAAGCTTACTTGCAACTGGTTCACAGAACTGTCCACCGGGAGGAAGCCCTTTTATGCATCCACAGGTTTGGGAGGTGACATTACTGCATGAACCGTATAGGCCACACTTGTCGCACAACCAGGCAAATTGGTCCTGACACTGACAATGCATTCCTCCAGTGGAGTTTGGATAGCACCCTGTTCAAGAGATTTAAAAGTTGATAAATGATACAACACTTTAAAAACAGCATCAAAGCTTACTGAGTACAGTATTCTTACATGTGGTGAAGTTTAAGTCTTCTATTATTAAAGACTGAGTGATGAATTGTGGGAAGGAGAAATTTTTCAGATAGTGGCTGAATTGATCACTGAAATTTAGGGGCACACTGGATACTGGGATTCGTAGTTCAATGACTATATCAAAGTCCACTGGCCCTGTGGAGATGAAAAAGAGAGAATCTATGACGTGTACATGTCACAATGATTAGAAACAATAGCTACATGAAATACACGACAGCTTTTTTCCAGTTATTTAATTCGACCTACATTTTTGCCTACATTTCTGGTTATGCTTTTTCCACTTTCACAAGAATCTGGCATGGTTTGTCAATCCTTATTTGTTTGTGCTTAAAAGAAAAGTAGGATAACCCAATTTAATGACAGCATCTATTACAGGGGAAAAAACTATCAAAATATACCTGGGCACAATTAATGAACATTAAATCATGAATTAATTATGATTGACTACATTTTTTATATATTATTATTTACCATATAGGAACTTGTAGTGAGAAGTTTACATACACTCATCATGGGAACAAATGTCATGACAATCTTTTTTTTTTCAATTTTCTTTGAACTGTTCTTTGTCCAGATTGTAATGATTCTGTGGCATACATCTTTAATGATTTCGGGTTGGGTAAAGTGAAGTGGATTCAAAGTTGAATTTTTATTTTAGATTTTCTCTGACTGGCACTGAGTCTTAAGAAAACATGACAGGATCAAATATATACATACACCCCTAATGCTTATGTCATAATTCTGGTTGTATATTTTACAACTGTTCTTTTTAGAATTCATATAACTCATTTAAATTGACTTATTTCCTAGCACAGACTCAACTTTTAAGCTGAGAAATTTTCATTAGGGTTGAGATTGGGGCTTTTGCGAGGTCATTCCGGAAGCTTAATGCTAGCCTGATTTACCCATTCCAAAAAATGTTTTGTTGTGTGACTGGGGTCATTGTCCTGTTGGAACATCCAATTGTATTCATGTTTTGACTGCCTAGTTGTTGATATGAAGGAAGGTTGAGGAATTTAGAGGTAGTCCTCTTTCATTATTCCATCCATTTTGTGCAATAACCACTAGAAGCAAAACAATCCCAGAACGTGACGCTACTACCGTACCACCATACTTGACAATAAGTACTGTGTTCTTGGGGTGAAATCTTCGCTTTTATGGCTCCAAACATACCTCTGGCTGTTGTGGCCAAATAACTATCTTTGTCTTGTATTAATATAAAAAACTTTTAGAAAGCATTTGGCTTGCCCATGTGGGAAGCTGCAAATTTCAGCAAATCTTGAAGGTGTTGGTTTTGGTGCAGGGGCTTCATTCCTGATCAGCACCCTCTCAGTTCACGGTGATGCAAAACTTGCTTCACTGTGGATAGTGACACTGCTGTTCCAGGAGTTGCCAATTCATGTCAGGTTGAGGATTTTGATTCCTGAATTGTTCCTGAAGATCTTAACCAATTTACTGTTATCTGATGGTTACAGTTTGGCTCATCTTCCAGACTCTGACAAAATGCTGACACATCAGAATAACTTGTACTTGGGTACAGTTGTTTGAACTGATGATTTTGGAATCTGCACTTGTTTAGAACTGGCTCTAAGGGTACTTGTGTAAATTGACAATGCTCCTGAAAACTTCAAAAGGTTTACTGGACTTTCCATGTGTTCTGAATATTGGTCAATCTAATAAGTACTGTCAAACACATTTGTATGTATACTTTTGGTCCTGTGTGGATTAGACAAATACCAAAATGAACATGTGCACCCAATTGATTGAGGATGGAGGCTGTGCTATCATTTCACCCATATTTAGTGATATTATTAAAAACAAACAAGAAACCCCCCCCCCCCAAAAAAAACCCTGATAAAAATCCTTATCCTTTATATGCAGATGAAGAACAATAAAATTTAGATTTTCTGTTCTGTGATCATTGCTAAAATTACTACGATGAGCTCTCCTTTCAGACATTGTCATATTGAAAATACTACACATGGTGCCAGTGACTTTACATTCGTAAATGTTTAAGTACAACAACTTTGAGTGTATGACTTTAACTGTGAATCAAGACAAATGAAAAAACAGGTTTTCTCATACCAGGAGTTGGTGTTGGACATGGAGAAATAACTGTAAAGCAACATAAAATATTCAATTAGTTCATTTTCTACACAGAAATAAAACACTATGACTGTATACCATGATACATTATAGTACGTTGCTATTTACCGTCTTGATTCCCATACAATCAGTAATAGTGTACTTAAACATGAATGCATAAATAGGAAACTTTGTTTTTCACATTACTGTCCATTCAACAGAAAATGTTACTCAAATGATATTCATAACAGCATCTTAATCGTTCACATGTATTTGTAAAGTTTTGTGTTAAAAGTAACAAAGTTCTTTTGTAAGAACTAGAATCTTACTTGCGATTGGTTCACAGAACTCTCCACCGGGAGGAAGCCCTTTGATGCATCCACAGGGTTGTGAGGTGACATTACTGCATGCACTGTATTTATCACACTTGTCACATGACCAACCAAACTGGTCCTCACACTGACACTGCAGTCCTCCAGTGGAGTTTGGATAGCACCCTTATGAATTAATTCAAGAGAATGACCAAACACAGCTCATAAATAATGCACCAGAGTATGGAGACATTTAAATATGACAGAGTATAAAATTCTTACATGTGGTGAAGTTCAGATCTTCTATTATTAAAGACTGAGTGATGGTTTGGGGGAATGAGAAATTTCCCACATAGTCTCTGAACAGATCAATGAAATTTGGGGGCAGACTGGATATTGGCATGAGCAAGTTAAAGTCTATATCAAGCTCCACTGGCCCTGTAGAGGAGACAAGGAGAAATTCATCACAAAAACCTTTCACAATCATGGGAAACAATGTTTACATGGAATTTCTATGAACAAGCATCCCATTTATTTAAGATGTTTCTACTTCTATTGAGACTTTACATGTTATAAGCTACTGAAAAAGCTGTCATGTTGCAGTGCCAGCGATCTATGTGACAAAAAAACTTTCATGCTTTAAATTACATTTTAAAGAATGAATGATATATATTTTGATGATGTGTCTAATGCACAAGATATTTGTGACTACAGCTACAGAATCTTCAGAACATTTTCCACCATAACATCTTTCATAGCAAACTTGTGAATTAGACAAGTTAAAAATCAATTCAAACATGTTCTTGTTTTTCAAAGTGAACAAAGATGGCTGAAATACAATTATTCCACAGAGTTAAATTAAAAGTCAAAAGCAATAATTAGAGGTCTAAAATTATCACAACAGTCATGCCTACAGTCAACTGCATACTTGCAGAGTGTATATACTAAAATAGCTGTAACCATCAGAAGGTAATACAGAATTATATTCATGATTCAGTAATCAATCACCACTAACATTATTAAAATATGTTGTTCTGTTTTCTCTTTCCCCCCCTAAAATCTTGTATTGTATGTTAAACCTTATTTGGTCATGTTATTAAAAAGAAAGAAACAAAAAAATCTTTTACCATTTATATGCAGATGATGAACAATAGAATTTAGATTTTCTGTTCTGTGATCATAACTAAAATTACAACGATAAGTTCTCCTTTTAAACTTTATAATATTAAAAATGCTACAGATGGTGGCAGTGACTTTACATTCATAAATGTTTGAAGTGCAACACCTAAAGAGTGAGTTTATCTATATCTGTACATCAAGGCAAATTTAAAAAAGAGTTTTCTCATACCAGGAGTTGGTGTTGGACATGGAGGAATACCTGTAAAGCAATTAAAACATTTAATTAGTGCATTTTTTTTTTTTTACCCAGAAATGAAACCCTATGACTGTATACCAACATTATACATGAAGATTTGCTATTTGGACGGAAGAACCGGGCCAAACCTCTTAATATTTGAATTTAGATTTTTTCAGTTCCACAGGTGTAACAAATAGCACCTAGTGCAGTCCTTTTTCAAACATTTGTGAAAGGATGGATCATTCTAAAGAGTTCACTAACTCAATAACTACATAGGTCCAAATCTCCTCTGGCATTAAAGCCAGTAAAAAAAAATGTCCACTGCGAGCTTTACGGCTGAGTTTTCATGGCTGAGCAGCTCCTCTAGGTCTAAAGTTTATGTGCCCTAGAACTTTTGTGCATGTAGTGTATGTTTAAATGCAGCTCTGAGGATGTTTTAGTCAATGTATTTGTCAGTTCTTCATAGCAATCTTTCTTTTCTCGCTACACCTACAAGTTTCTTACTTGCGATTGGTTCACAGCGCTCTCCACCGGGAGGAAGCCCTTTGATGCATCCACAGGGTTGTGAGGTGACATTACTACATGCACCGTATTTATCACACTTGTCACATGACCAACCAAACTGGTCCTCACACTGACACTGCAGTCCTCCAGTGGAATTTGGATAGCACCCTGTTGAAGTCATTTAAGAGAATGACCAAACACAGCTCATAAATCATGCACTATAGTGTGAACATATTTAAATATGATTGAGTACTAAATTCTTACATGTGGTGAAGTTCAGATCTTCTATTATTAAAGACTGAGTGATGGTTTGGGGGAATGAGAAATTTCCCACATAGTCTCTGAACAGATCAATGAAATTTGGGGGCAGACTGGATATTGGCATGAGCAAGTTAAAGTCTATGTCAAATTCCACTGGCCCTGTAGAGGAGAAGGAGAAAGGAGAAAATCATCCCAAAAAACAAGCACCCCATTTATTTAAGATGTTTCTACTTCTATTGAGACTTTACATGTTATAGACCATTGAAAAGGCTGTCATGTTACAGTGCCAGCGATCTATGTGACAAATAGACATTCATGCTTTAAATTACACGTGATATATCATTTAGTGATATGGCTGTTGGTGTAGCTAGTGTTGACACTGAGAAAACATTTTTCAAACATTTTATAAATTTTAAATGTCTCTCATAAACAAGATATTTGCAACTACAGCTACTGATTCTTTGAAACACATTTCATAGCAAGTTATGGCTTTAGGATAGAATTCAAATCAACATCCTTTACACTTTTACTTTGTGAAATTGAACATTGAAGAATATTGCATCTACTTCCAAGCCAAGAAATGCACGTTACATTGCAACACAGTATCACAGCAAAGCCTGCAACAGACACGTTGCGTGGACGAGCATGTCTATTACAGGCTTTGCTGTTATATCCGGTTTTACACATGCCCCTCATTTGTTAACGCTAAAAGTAAGAGCCCATTTTACATTATTTAAAAAAAGAGTCTCCTAGAAAAATCTTTTAAAAAATTAATATTATTAAATCCTTTCAGAGAACACAAAAGTAGAAACCACAGTCTAACTCCATAGGCTGGATAAATGCACTTACATTTACATTACATACTTACTTACCTATCACATGTGATATGTGTTTGCCTACAGTCCTACCTGGATTGCTGGTGTTTAACTGGCAGTATTGCCCATCTGCTGGAAGTCCCTTAATGCATCCACATGTGTCACCAACGATGGCATCACAGGCCCCATAGTTAATGCATTTGTTATATGACCAAGCAAAGCTATCCTCACAGGTGCACTGGTATCCAGTTATGTTTGCAGTTATGTTTGGTGAACACACTGAGAAGAAACAGAAGAACACAACATAAGAGTTTAATGAGACGCTTTGTGGCAGAGTGAATAAGTTTGGCAAAAAATGGAGAAGCAACATAAATGGATGTTTTACCTGTTGTTGTATTAATGCTCGTAATTTCACCAGTGGCGTTGATCACTAAAGGAAAACTGAGAGTGTTCAGTATTGACTGGAAACGCTTCAGGTCTGAGATGCTTATAACAGCTTGGAGCTCGTACTCAGTGGAATTTGACGAAGCTAGAGGTGGAAAAAATAAAATAAGTCAAACGATGATGAAAAACAAATAAACTGGACTTGGAGAGGTTAGATAATGTTATCACTACTCAATACTGTTTGTTAAATTAGCCAGGATGTATAAATATTTGAACAGTGGATGTTCCTAATATCCCCCCTCTTCTTGTTTTTCAAAGGAATTTGCAAAGTCTGTTATAATAAATACAATTATTATATAGTTATATTATTAGTCATCAAACATGTGATACATTGTAGTAACACTTAAAATTTTACTCACTTTCTCTTTTTTGCCTTAGTTCTTCTGCACTCGTCAGCTCCGGGAAGAAAAATGAGATTTGGTTAAATGTAGATTTTGTCTGTGTAGATTGATAATCATTATACATTCATTTATTCTTACCTCAGAGGTGCCATTTAGAAACTCTCTGTGTTCCTCATACTTCAGACAGTTCCATATGACTAGGAGAATAATGATGCATCGCACTGCCTTTCGTAATGCCATCCTGACTAAAGAGAAAAGAACACAATTCCTTTTAATAAATCAGTCAAATAATTATATTTATATGCTGTATTATACACGGCGTTATGCTGCTGGCTACCATGGCATGCTACCAGGAAGCCAAAAGGTAAGAGGTTTTCTGCCTTCCAGAAAATGCGCTGCTGTGTTATCAGACACACAGTAGCTTAAAGAATAGGTATAAACAAATGGTTCAATTTTAAAAGCAATCTTTAACAATGTTATTTTTATAAATAATATGAATAGTGATCATATTAATCGTGTCACACACAACACACACAACAATAACTCTCTAACATAGATTCATGTTATTCTTTGCAGCCACAGGGTGGTGCTGCAGGATTCTAAGTAAACTGACAGATTAATATGACAGATTATGATTACTGAAAAATTTTATTACCAGTTTAAGACATAGCATATGATTCTATTTCAGTAATTTAGGATACATCTATCTTGCGTGAAATCTGGACAGTGAATATTTGATTCAAAACATACATATTTTTCTGTTCCACTGTTTAGAATTGACGGTCTACTTTGATTTCAGCATTACTGTAGTCCTTCAAAACTGTTTATGTGTCATATTTAGGTGATTGAATAACTCAAGTTTAGCTCTACATCCTAACCATAAACCTAAGCCTATATTTTGGAAATGAAGAAACAAGAAAACAGTATTTCTTAGAAAAAAAAAATTAAACATATTTTGTTGAACATGAGAATGATTACTTTCTTTGATGTATGATTGCCAGGACTTGTAGGAATATTTTCTAACAATAGTAAAAGTTGGGTTGTGGTCAATGATAACTTACACATTAAACGGTCAAAGTAAATAATCCTAATTGTTACTGAATATCAGTCAATCTTTAAACAGTAATGACTGTGTCTTGAAATTTTTCATATCAGATTTCAGGAAGTACATTAGTCTTTGGTGACGACAAGTTGTTTTCAGGAAAGAGACTGAGTCTCTCTTATGTCAGACTTTCAGACAATACATACTAAGTGCATTAAAGTATATATGTATATCAGTGGCAAAGAATTTAAACACTCACTTTTGACTTTAGCAGCACAGTGTGAGTGAAATTTTGTTATGTTAGAGAAACAACGCAGACATAAGGACGTAACAATGAGATTAGTCTAAGTTTAGGTGAAAATGGTGTTTGGTTTGCTGAAATGTGCCTATGTTTATAAGCTGTTCTGGATCATGAACCCAATAAATTTTTCACAGTTCTTAGCTACATTATACTCCAAGAGTTCAACTTACTAATAAGATTTTTGTCTCATAATTTATTTTAAAAGGAAACTAATAAGCTAATGCACATATTATCATTAATCCCTGAGACTGTGTCAGGTCTGTTACTGATGCTTCTTCCTGAATTGAAAAGTGAATTATCTCTGATCAATCCATCCATCCATCCATCTATTCATCCATCTTCCTCCACATACCCTATTCAGGGTAGCAGGAGTTGTAAGCCTGTCTCAGCTGTCATACTGCAACAGATGGCATACACCCTGGACATGTTGCCATTATGACACAGGGCTAACACACAGACAATAATAATCAGTGACAGCGCTATCTGCTGAACCACTATGCCGCCCAAGAATTCAAAATGTTTTATTTATTGCTGTTTTCCTTGCAAAGTTGCTTATGTGTTTGTTTTGCAAATAGCAGTAAATGCAAAATAGCTAGATATTAGATATATCAGTAAACATTCTAGTATACTTCTCTAAAGATGGTCTGGAGATATGAGAAATAATAATAAGATATAAAAGACAAAGAGTAATTTCAATTCTAAGTTAAGTTGATTACCTTATGCCGTTGTTGGCGTCTGTAAAGCCTCTTGTCAGGAGAGCATAATCACTTAGCACCACACCTTTACATACAGACTACAGCACCACATGAGAAAAGCAACTTCCTTGATTGCTTTGTGTGAGTCACACACCTGTCTATCTGGTTTCTTTGAGAGAAATGTAGATTTATACACTTGATAAACTTGGTGAATGTGTAAAAAAACTATGGTGATTGTCCTTGTTGAGGCAGACAGTGCCTCATGGTCTTTGTTCAGTATCTCAAATTGGCTGACATATGTTTACTGTGTGGCACGTTCTATTTGTCTATTGATAAAGTGCTGATAATGATTAAGTTTTAGGTGTATTTCACATTAATCTCCACCTTTGTTAAAGAATATCAAAATCAAAAACACGTCTGCAGTGTTTTATGAATGGTTGGTGTCAGTAAGATTCATTTAGAAACTCTTGCCAGTGGTGCTAAAATAAATAAAGATCTGCAAACCTAACCTTACAGTATTTTTATCTGAGTGCAATCTGTGCTCTCATCTTAGCTAATGCTGTAACATGATCTTATCTGTTATTTACAAATTGGCTGAGAACATATATTTAGAAAGTACCCCATTCTTTTAGACAGCTTACAAAATGAGGCATCCAAAAACAAGAGTGGCATCCAAAAACCAACAGAAAAGAAAACAGGGCTACCAAGACTGAAAATGTCTTTCATGATACATATGAATTTAGTTCCTGGATCCAGAAACATATCTGCTTCATTCATGCAGTTTTTTTTTAATCATTATTTGTCATTCAATTTGTTTGAAGAAAAATTTCATTTTAGAAGCTAACTTCATGACATTAAGATGTATGTCAGGAGTGAATGAGATATCAAATAACTGATACACCACCACGAGCACTTACAGCAATGGTATCGGAATGTCAATCGGATTGGAGAAGTGTAATGGGATGGTAACAAAGAGAGGGAAAGTAGTCATAACTAAGGGCATTGTACTTTTGGAAGGCAACATTGTGGACTTTAAAGATAGTTACAAGTACATGGCAAATCCAATCCCAAAGGCAAATTATGAAAAGGCTGCTAGAAAAGCCGCAAGCGCCAAATACCTGCAGAGGGTCAGGCAAGTCCTGAGGAGTCAGCTGAATGGAAAGAACACGATCTGCACAATTTACACCTACACCCTGCCGGTTATCAGAGACACTGTTCAGATAATAAGCTGGCCAAAGAAAGAGATAGAAGCCACTAAATTCAAAATAAGAACGCTCCTTACCATGTTAAGGAATATTGCCACAAGTGATAGTTTGAATACCTCAGGCAACAAAGAAAGAAGAGGAGCAAGGTGAGGAACCATCATGGAAGTGGTGTGGCGGACAAGCAGCAGAAGACGGCTGCAGTAAAAGATGCAACTATACCAAGTGATAGCAACATCGGGAAAAAGGAACATGACGATTTGGAGAAATACTAAGGGCTAAGAAAGGAACCCAAGAAGATGTGGAGGGTGAAGGCAACAATGGGGCAACAGTGGTCCCTGGGAGTCAGAGCAGTTGGGACAGTTACCCCAAACTGGGCGAGTTGCTCCAACAGATCCCAAGAACAACATCCAAGATCTCTGTTCCGAAGAGTGCACTTCTAGGAACAGCAAAGATCTTGTGCAGGACCCTCAAGCTCCCAGGCCTCTGGTAGGACATCCAAGCTTAAAGGATAAAGACCACCTGTTTGGCGAGTGGCGATTTTTTTTCTTCTTTTATATAGAGAGAGATTTACAAACCTTTTTCACTCACTCAACAAATAAATGAACAAGTAAATTTCGTGATTTTTTTATGAATTTTACTTTGATCTAATTTTAGAATTTTTTTTTTAACTTTTGGGGTTTGAGCCATCATAGGCGACAATTTTAATCAAAACTGTACCCTAATTCTATATTTAGAATGGCACAATTGATTCTTTTTTTTAAAGTGTAATGGTTTTGATATGTAACTGTTAAATGTATTATTTTCTTTGTTACCTGATAACCAGCAATTTAATAAAAATATTTTTCTTAAGCAGGAGACTTAGTGAAAACTTTGAGTTTATTAACCCGGAGACAGGGGAGACTCTGGGTTTTTTGTTCCACAAAAGGGGTTACCTAGATCTCTGAGACAGTTACCTGAGTAGTGAAGCTGCATGCTGGCAAGTTTTCTTCAACAAACTGAGTTTCTCTCTGACTTATCCTGCTACAGCTAATCCAGCTGACTGACTCTGTTTCATTTCCTCATCCACACAGCCTTTGATAAAGTATTACTCTGCAGAAGTTTAAATCTTTGCATCTAACCATAATAATCTGGTTAGATATTAGTTTCTTGTTATATTTAACATGAGAACTTTTATTATCAGTCACTGGATAGCACTGATTTGTTATCAACTCAACCCCACCCCACATATGTCTTTACTCTAGGAATTGCAGTTTAAAAAATCGTTATGATATGGGGCTCTGATTATTAATTATCAACACACATTTTTACCACAAATTTACAAACATTTACACCTGAATTCAAGTGTTAAATTGAAACATATACTATAATAATATAATATTGATATTAAATCTAAATATTTTTAGATCTAAACACACTGACACTGATTGGTAATCGGTTATTTTTCATGTTACAGGTGAATACATTAATTTAAAAATGAAATTTAAGATATGGCTCTTCATTCTTAGGTATTTTTGAATTCAAGCAAAACTGAATTGTGCCTAGTAGTTAATTGTTACATTTTGGCAGGACAATTGGTGGACAGGATAGTAGGGTAAGTTCACTTCCCTAGCAAAGAAGAGTCATTACAAAACCAACACTATGCTCTAAATGTTCCTATATCCAGTGATGAACACATTCTATGCAGATGGCACTGTTTCCATCCACAGAGCATGAGTCTATTGCTGAATTCTGTGATGAAAATGAAAATAATGTGAATCTTGTGCTATGTCCTTAATATTTATGAAAAGTACCAAAACACTACAATTACCAGAAAATTGCATGAGAGAATGTTTTTTGAATAACTTATGGTTCATCCTTCAAGTATGTTGTTTATACGTTGTTTTTTATTTATATATTTTTTTGTCACCTTCTCCAACAAGAGACTCCTCTGATTGAGTCCTTCCGGTATTCTGGATGCTCTCACCTTCACTGGTAATGTATCAGTATTGTTTGTTATCCTTTGAGCTTGTATATTTGGCCAAATCTCAATGCTGTCTCCCTCTTTGACAACCTCTTTTAACTCTGTGTGTGGACTCTCGCTCTTCTTAGCAATCAGTTGTTGACCTGTACTGAAGGAGAATCTACCTCAAGTCAAGTCCCAGGTTAGTGCAGCAGAAAAAAATCATATTGTTGGTTTGAAACTGTTTAATTATGGAACAAAAAGTTACTATGAACATGACCAACATTGTAAATGATCTACATCCCTGTTATGTAATACAAGACTCCAAATACATGCTGAAAAACAGCCCCTCCATTATATGTGTATTCTTGTACACATTCCTTGCATTATTGTCTGTTATAACAATATGTGGAAATCTTCTTGTAATAATTTCTGTGATTTACTTCAAACAGCTCCATACTCCTACTAACTCTCTCATCCTCTCTCTTGCTGTGGCTGACCTGCTCGTTGGGATTATAGCATTTCCTCTCAGCATGGCATTCTCTCTCAGCTCATGTCTTTATCATGAGGGTTTGTTTTGCAAAGTGCGAGGCACCTTTGATATTTCACTGAGCACATGTTCCATCCTGAATCTCTGCTGTATTTTTATTG